>BMAU01009921.1:0-162500 GCA_019973935.1 Trichonephila clavipes | reverse complement strand
TGCAGTACATAATAACCAAAAAAAAAAAAAAAAAAAAAAAAAAAAATAAGTACTAAAATATTAAAAAAAAAAAAATTATATATTGAATTAATTAAGGATTACTGGAGGGAAAGATAAAACAGGCTAAGATAATACTCATAATATTAATTTCATATTGGTTGGCTACTCAATTTTGGCATGATTTTGAAATCACGCCAAATTGGTATGTTGCGGCCAGTCTAATGTTATAGTAATGCACAGAATTAAAGGTACTTACGTACCCACGGCCGTGGGTAGCCTAGTGGTTAGAGCATCGGACTCCAGACCGGAAGGCCTGGGTTCGATGCCCGATGCCACCAAACACCCTCCGAGTACACACGGAGTACGTGCTCGTTAAATCAGTGGGTTCGTAGTCTTGTGGGCTTAATCACGAGCGCAGGGACTGGAGAATATTTCCCTCCCCTTCAGTCTAGATGCAGAAATTGTGGAGGTGGAGATAGAGGTCGTGTCGCCATCTATCGTCCCTTCGGGGAACTTCGCCGAGCTAAAATCGTACTGTCACCTGTATGGTGCTCAAGGCCAACGACAGGCGTACCTCTAGCCCATGCCACGATGAATTTCGTGGGCCTCGATCTGACTGCGTCAGACAGGTGGCATCAGAAAACAACAACGTATTATTGCAACCTATTGGTGACATTATACAAAATGAAGGACATGATTGCCAATTAAACGCATACAAAGTTGGGATTGCCAAAGTGGCAAGTTTTTTTAACGTTGGCGACTGTGCAAAAATACGCAAGTACTAAAAAATTATCCAAAGTATATATATATATATATCCCGAGCATAAAAATAAATTGAAAAATGAAGTACAATACTAACATTAACTGACATAAGAAGAACTGAACTAACTTTATCAATACAAAAGCATAATTTGAAAAAATAAGGTATTTACTTATAACTCCAACCTTTTGGCGACATTATATGAAACAAAGCACATGACTCGCAATTCAGCATATATCTGACGTGCGAAATTAGGGTTGCCAACTTGGTAAGTTATTTTGAATGTTGGCGATTGTTAGGATAGCACATAGGTGCCAAAATAATTTATCTTACCACTACCTGCTTCCTCAACATACTCATTTTTGGCATGATTCTGAAATCACGCCAAATTGGTATGTTGCGGCCAGTCTAATGTTATAGTAATGTACAGAATTAGAGGTACTTATGTATTATTGCAAACTATTGGTGACATTATACAAAATGAAGCACATGATTGCTAATTCAACTCACACAAAGTTGGAATTGCCAAAGTGGCGAATTGTCTTGAACGTTGGCGATTGTGCAATAATACGCAAGTACTACAAAAATTATGCAAAGTATATATATATCCCGAGCATAAAAATAAATTGAAAAAATGAAGTACAATACTAACATTAACCGACATAAAAAGAACAGAACTAACTTTATCAATACAAAAGCATAATTTGAAAAAATAAGGTACTTACATATAACCACAACTTATTGGTGATATATGAAACGAAGCACGACTCAAAATTCAACATATATATATGACATGTAAAATCGGGGTTGCCAACTTGGCAAGTTATTTTGAATGTTGGCGATTGCCAGGATAGTACATAAGTTCCAAAAATAATTTCTTATGACCACCTGCTTCCTCAACAGGTATTTAAGCCATTTGTCTGTTTTGCTCATTCTCTGATGCCTATTCCAGTTTGATATGTAATTACTACCAACACTGCTTTTGCTTGGGCAGTATGATTTTCTGCATGGCAATTTTATGCACTGAAGCCAATAGTTTACCCTTAAAGGTTAAAAAAAAGACACATGAAATTGCAAAGAACCATATTATTGGATCAAGTGTAGTATAGGGGGCTAATTGGCGCAGTCCTTTATTTTGGTTACTAAAAGTGGTCTCCAAGGTACTTTTTTCGGTATTATTTATTTTAGAATGAATTCGATATCTCACCATGACATTTAGATAAAAATCCGAAGAAAAATCTCCAAATCCAAAGTGCCCCCCCCTATACTACATTTGAACCGAACTGAAATATAACCCTTATCAATGAGAAGTTTTAGTTTGTCAAAATTATAATCTTCGCATTCTAAAGAAATAAATAAATAAGTTGTAATTTGCAAGCAAAATCACACACATAAACATCCCGCGATAATACCTAAATGTTGCCAAAACAACAAAACAAAGTTTTAGTTGTTGAAATAATTATCCTTAAAAAAATTATTTATTCGAAAAATAATCCTAATTAAATATCAAAGAATAGAAAATTGAATAAATATTCCAACCGATAAACAAAGCTACAGTAAAAATATGTAATAATCTTGAAAAACTGCATGTAAAGTATAAATTGTCCACTTAGTGAGAAACGTGACTACATATGACGTCATAACACTGGAAAATCACTTAAAAATTAAAATTTAAAAATTTTGGAAGGAATTATGAACGCCAAACCTATTTAAGAACCTTTCTGGTGTAATTTTGTGTACGTATACCAAGTTTCACGTTATTTGGGTGTCTGGATCTCGAGTTATGAGGGAATAGACAAACAGACAACAAATGCGTCTTATATATATATAGATATATATATATATATATGTATATATATATGTATATATATATGTATATATATATATGTATATATATATGTATATATATATGTATATATATATGTATATATATATATGTATATATATATGTATATATATATATGTATATATATATGTATATATATATGTATATATATATATGTATATATATATGTATATATATATGTATATATATATATGTATATATATATGTATATATATGTATATATATATGCATATACATATATGTATATATATAAATATATGTATATATATATGTATATATATATGTATATATATATATATGTATATATATGTGTATATATATATTTATATATATATATATATATGTATATATATATTTATATATATATTTATATATATATATGTATATATATATATATGTATATATATATATTTATATATATATATGTATATATATACACACTGGTGTGCAAAAAATTAAGGACGAGACGGTTTTTTCAATATAACTTTGTACAAAAGCTTTCCAAATCAACACATTTAATACCGTAAGATCCCCAATACGTAAGAACATGTGAAATGTAAGCAACACTTACTAAAAAGAAAATCAGAGGGATAAAAAGAAGCTTGATTGAAAAAGTAGCATGCAGCGCAATGCGACTGAAGGCCGAAACATCCCTGTGATGGGTGTCCAGCAAGAAACATCCGGTCTTTAGTAAGGGATAGGATCTCCCCTGACTGCTAGGCAGGTTTCACAGCGTCTGACCATGCTGAGAATGAGGGTGTCAATGAGTTGTTGAGGCATTGCTGCCCATTCGTCTAGCAGCGCCAATCGAAGCTCCCGAATCGTTACTGGTGGTAAGGTACGAGCTGCCAAGCGTCTGCCTAGAAAATCCCATACATGCTCGATGGGTTTGAGATCCGGAGATCGTGCCGGCCAATCCATACGTTCAATATCCTCACTCTCAAAGAGCTGTTCGGCAGCTACTGTGCGATGACATGGTGCATTGTCGTCCATGAAAAGGAACTGCAGACCCATAGCGCATCTAAAAAGACGCACATATGGAAGAAGAATCTCGTTACAATAACGGGTCCCGTTGACTGAACCTGCGTCGAAGATGTGAAGGTCTGTACGACTACCAAGCATGATGCCTCCCCAAACGAGAACACCGCGACCTCCATACCTGTCCCTTTCAATGATGTTCGAGGGATGATTGCGGCTTCCCCGCTCTCTCCAGATGAGTATGCGATGAGAATCGCTACTCAAACTGAATCTGCTCTCATCTGTAAAGAGTACTCGTTCCCATTCATTGTCTCTCCAATTCCGGTGTTCCCGGCACCACAGAGAACGCCTTCTCCGATGGGCAGGCGTTAAAGGTACACACCGTACAGGGCGTCGTGCAAACAGACCACCACCGTGCAGTCTTCTGGCCACGGTAAAACGCGATATCGGTCGTCCAGTCACCAGTGTCGTGTGTCTAGCGATTTCTTCCGCTGTCTGCCGCCTGTTTCTTCTTGCCTGTAAGACAATGTACCGGTCATCTGCGGGTGTGGTTCCTCGTGGACGACCACTACTGAACCCCCAGATAGCTGTTCCTGTAGTTTGAAATTGTCTCCAAAGTCGTGAAACGATGCTGTGAGCAATTCCGAACTCTGCAGCCACACTTGTCACACTGCGGCCTTCCTCCAACTTCCCAATGATTCGACCTCGTGTAAAAGCATCCAGATGTCGTCTAACAGATTGATTATTCGCCGTTTCTCGCTGAGGCAGCAACTCGGTGTGATTTTAACTGCTATACGGCGTGCAATCTCTTTGCCAGAAATACTGATCTTACAACGACAACCTGCTTTATACTACTCAGACACTCCCCCATTACGTCTACCTGCATATCTGCGCATGTGCTACCGTACATCACCTTACTTAATCTCCTGATTGGTCTTTCTGTCCGCTCTTCCTCTTCGTTCAGCTCATATGCTAATTTTTCGACTTCGTCCTTAATTTTTGCACACCAGTGTATATATGTATATATATATATGTATATATATATGTATATATATATGTATATATATATATGTATATATATATGTATATATATATGTATATATATATATATATATATGTATATATATATGTATATATATATGTATATATATATGTATATATATGCATATATGTATATATATATATGTATATATATGTATATATATGTATATATATATATATATATGTTTATATATATGTATATATATATGTATATATATATGTATATATATATGTATATATATACATGTATATATATATGTATATATATATGTATATATATATATGTATATATATGCATATATGTATATATATATATATGTATATATATGTATATATATGTATATATATATGTATATATATATGTATATATATATATATGTATATATATGTATATATATGTATATATATATGTATATATATATGTATATATATATGTATATATATATGTATATATATATGTATATATATATATATGTATATATATATGTATATATATGTGTATATATATATGTATATATATGTATATATATGTATATATATGTATATATATATGTATATATATATGTATATATATATGTATATATATATATGTATATATATGTATATATATGTATATATATATGTATATATATATGTATATATATATGTATATATATATACGTATATATATGTATATACACTGCTGAACAATTGCTAAGGACGGATCACAAATTGCTATGTAGCATAACATTAAGCAAGACATGAGGCCTAGTAGGATAAAATATAGTTGCCACACTGTTCAGACATTAGAATAAAGAACATTTATTGTTCTGGAAAGTACAAAAGCTGTGAAATCTGAAAGAAAAAAAATGTTCATTTGATCTGCGTACGGAGAAATGGAACAATGCATCTAAAAGTCAGCAGGCACCTTAAAGAAAGGTATCAGTACGGGATATGTCCACCGAGGAGTGTGATGCAACATTCCACACGTTGTACCATACTTTGCACAACATTATCCAGCAGCTGTTGAGGCAATTTATCCCATTCCTCTGTGAGTGCACGGATGAGGGTGTTCTTGTTTGTCGGAGGATTGTTTCGACCAGCAACTTGCCTCCCCAAAGCATCCCACACATTTTCAATGGGGTTTAGATCTGTAGAACGCGAAGGCCATACGAGACGTTGAATACCCTCGCTGTCTAGACAATCCTGAACAGCGAGTGTTCGATGACATGTTGCGTTGTCGTCCATAAAAACAAATTTGTCACTGACAGCACCACGGAAAAGACGAACATGAGGAAGTAGTATCAATGTATCGTTGGCCCGTCATAGTCCCTGTTGTGTTGTGTGAGTTCAAACTATAATTAGATGCACATTTGAACGACTTCCTCCTTAAAGATGTTATTTTAATATATCGCTAATTCACTGAACAACACATTACTAGTTACCGATACAATTTCATAGTTGCGTGTTATTTATATACAATCCTCCACTCAGTCACAGTTAAGTCTTTAACTGGTTACAGTTAAATATACCACATCTCCTCCCTCAAAAGAACAAGTCTCTCCGAGGCCGCCTGATTCTCCCGAACGCCTAGGTAATGGCCTGTCTGGAACTGGTGGACTCCTCGTCTCGGAGTCAGTCTCTTTAGCTGAAGACTGTGATAGATCTGGAACCGCAACATCAGTTGATGGCACTCCTTGTACGGAAGATGAACCCAATTCCTTGTTCAGATCCTCAGAAATATCTTCCGCCGTTTCTGCATGCTGAATATTAGAGTTCTTTTCTCGAACCTCTGATGATGGGAATCTCTGGTGCATAAGTGGAATGATGTTTTCTTGCACTTTATCCCCCACTGGACGGATCTGATCAACATGTCGTCTCACGAGGGTTCCTTGAACATCAATGATGTAGTGGAGTACGCCATCCTGGTTTACAATGGTACCAAACTTCCATCTAGTATTAGCTGCTCTGTAAACTCTCACAGCCACTCGATCTCCAACATCAAATTTCCTATCTCGGAATTCGAAATTATCTCTTCGTAATTTATCCTGAATTTTTGTTTTCAATTCAGGTAAAAGTAAATCTATCCTGGTTCTAATGTCTCTTTTAAGAATAACATGGCTGGACTAAGTGTTGTAGTTACATTAGGAGCTTTTCGGTATTGCATTAAAAATGTACTTAATTTCTGCTGTATAGTACCTTCGTATTTATGCATAGCTCTTAATGATTGCTTTAAAGTAGCAACATAACGTTCTGCTTGTCCATTACTAGAAGGCTTGAAAGGTGCACTAGTTTTGTGCCTAACTCCATTTTTATGCATAAATCGCTGAAATTCATAGGACGTAAACTGAGATCCATTATCGCTGACAAGTACCCTAGGTAATCCGAATCTTGCAAAACTATCTCGAAGACATTCGATGGTTTTTTTGGTTGTGGTTACCTTCATAGGGTATACTTCTAACCATTTGGAATGAGCGTCAACGATCAGAAAATACGTGTGTTCAAAAATTAGTCCAGCAAAATCTACATGAATACGTTCCCAGGGCATACTGGGATATTCCCAGTAATGAACTTTAGGTTTTGGAGGATCGGCCTTATATATAGCACAATCGACACAGTTTTTTGCGGCTTCTTCAATATCGTTATCTATATTTTTCCAATAGACAAACGATCTAGCTATAGCCTTCATTTTTACTATTCCTAAGTGTCCAGCATGTAATTCTTCCAGAACGTTCTTCCGAAATTTCCTTGGAATACAGACTCTTTGTCCGTACATAATACAACCATCCTCAATGGTATACTGGGCTTCCCTCCCTTGCAAATCTTTACCTTCCCTTAAGGCTCTTAAGAGTGGACCCAGCTCAATATCTTTACTCGTCTCCTGTCGTAACTCCTTAGAAGTAACCGGTAATGCTTCAATCTGTGACATCTGAAATATTGTGATGTCATCTTTAACTTCAAGCTCTTCGGATGTTTTTGGTAAACGAGAAAGAAAGTCTGCATTTCCGTGTTCAATCGTTTTACGGAATATTATATCAAACTCAAATGACTGCAAAATGAGCGCATAATGTAAAAGTCGGGTAGCTGCCAACACTGCTAAACCTCTTTTGAACCAAAAATAGCTATCAAAGGTTTGTGATCTGTTATCAAAGTGAATCTTCTACCTTTCAAATATAGATAAAACTTTCTTACTGTCCAAACTATTGAAAAAGCTTCCTTATCAATTTGGGAGTATTTTTCTCGGACCCAGATAAAGTTCTTGATGCGAACGCGATCGGACGTTCAGAGCCATCTGGATACACGTGTGACAGAACACAACCAATGCCAACTGGAGATGCATCACTAGCTAAAGTTAAAGGTAGGCTAGGATCATAATGCACCAAAATTTTAGGTGAACAAATTTCCTTCTTTATTTGCTCCAAGGCAACCTGGCAATCCTTCGACCATAAAAATCTAACATTTTTTTTGTTAAATTATTAAGAGGATTAGCAATAGTAGCTAAATTTTCACAAAATTTCCCGTAAAAATTAACTAACCCTAAGAAACTTTTTACTTCATGAACATTTCGGGGTACAGGAGCATTTACAACGGCTGAGATCTTTTCGTCAGTTTTATGTAACCCTTTTGAATCGATTCTATGCCCAAGAAAATTTATTTCATTTTGGAAAAACTTACTTTTATTTAAATTAAGCTTTAACCCGTGTTCTCTACATTTCTTAAAAATTCCTCTAAAGCTGTAAAATGCGAAATTTCATCGCTCCCTGTTATTCTAGCATCATCCATAAAGACCTTGACTCCATCCATACCCTGAAATAGTCCGTCAACATAGCGCTGCCAAATAGCAGGTGCCCCATTTAATCCATACATAAGTCTTTTACAAATATATAATCCCTTGTGGGTATTTATAGTCATTAATTTCTGACTGTCGGGATGGACTTTCATTTGCAAATATGCATGCTTAAAATCTAATTTTGTAAATTGATTTCCCCCATTTAAACTACCAAAATTTCATCCAATCTTGGTAAAGGATGCTGAGGAACAATTAAATTTGGATTCAGGGTTACTGAATAATCAGCACATAGTCTTATACTACCATCAGAGCTGTCGCCGTTTTCTATGATACCCTCTTTTTCAAGTCTGTCAATTTCGTTTTCAACTCTACCTTTGAGAGCAAAGGGTACTGTTCGAACCCTACAAAATATAGGTTTTACTCCATGTCTGAGTTTTAATTTAGCCTCATAATTGTTTATTTCTCCTAATTTATCATCGAAAATATCCTTATACTCTCTTAGAAGGTTATTTAAATGGTTATTTTAGATGCGAAGCATGCCTGTTTAATGTGCCCAATTTTCCCACAGAAATTACATTTACTTGAAATAAATCTACAATTCTCTTTTGCATGGTTGGTACCTGTGCATCGTGAACAATATAATTTTTCTTTCGGCTTTTTGTAAAATTGGATTTTTATCCATGTGTTTTTTAAAAGTTTGCATTGAATTTATTGCTCGGCCCATAATATCATTTGTCCCTCTAAAAGCTTTTTCCATAGCCAGTGCTATATTTAGCGTTTTCTCGAGATTAATATTATCTTCCTCAAATAATCGATCTAAAATCATTTTATCCCGCAACCCGCTTACAAATACGTCGCGTAACATAATATTCAACATATCTTTATCATAATCACAATTCATTGCTAGAGCCCGAAGCTCGGCAATGTATGTACTAATACCTTCCCCTTCAGTCTGTTTTCTGTTTAAAAATTTGTGACGAGAAGGTATAATTAAAGGTTTTGGGGTCAAATGTTTCTTAAGTGCATCTTTTAATTTATCTAACGTTTGGTCGGAAGGAATGTCAGGTGCAAGCAAATTCTTTAGTAACTGGTACAATTTTGCACTAAGAGACGAAACAAAAACCTTAGCTCGATTTGCTATTGGTACATTCTGTACATCTAAGTCAGTTTCGAATCTTTCAATGAAACTATCGAAATTTTCATTTTCTTCATCAAATTTTTCAAATTGTACAGTTACTTTATGACTATGAGAATCTTCTCTAATTTGCAGCGCTCGAATCAAATCTTGATTCTGAAGGAGTAAGTCTGCAATTTGCTGTTCCATGGTTCCTTCCGATTAAAGAGAGAGAAAAAAAATTTCCTTTACCTTGAGCAGTTTTCAGGCAATGCCTTATCCAAAAGAATCTCCAATATATCCCATCCTCGTCGCCAACTGTTGTGTTGTGTGAGTTCAAACTATAATTAGATGCACATTTGAACGACTTCCTCCTTAAAGATGTTATTTTAATATATCGCTAATTCACTGTACAACACATTACTAGTTACCGATACAATTTCATAGTTGCGTGTTATTTATATACAATCCTCCACTCAGTCACAGTTAAGTCTTTAACTGGTTACAGTTAAATATACCACAGTCCCATTCGCAACCACATGTAGGCGCGTGCGGCCATTGATCATGATGCCGGCCCACACCATGATACTGCATGTCGTTTATCGGTCCTTTTCCTGGATATTTTCTGGACGATAAGCAGTACCACTCTCGCGCCAGATCAGTTGGCGTCTACAATCCGATGACAGACTGAACCTATTCTCATCTGAGAAGAGTACGCATGTCAAGTCCTGTTAAGTCCAATTGTGATGCTCTAGACACCATTGCAAACGGGCAGTACGGTGCTGTCTGGTCAATGGGATACACACAACAGGTCTGCGTGCGCATAGTCCTCCTTTCATCAAACGCCTGGCAACAGTTTTTCGGGAGATCTGCTTTCCTGGGGCAGCAAGAAACTGATTTGCCACCTGCTGAGCTGTGGTGCGCCTGTTCCTTTTTGCTGATAGGACGATATATCTGTCTTCTGCAGGCGTCGTACTTCTAACACGACCTCCCCCGTGCCGTCTACTACACATTCCAGTAGTTTTAAATGACTTCCACAGCCGTGAAACAACGCTGTGAGCGATGTCGAACTCCCTGGCAACATCTGTTATTTTTCGCCCTTCTTCGATCTTTCCAATAATTCGACCACGCATAAAATCATCTATGTGATGTCGGGAAGACATGCCAAAAATTTTAAGTTCGTCTATTAAATCTTTCTTGTAAAACTTTGACTTGAAACAACAACTGTCCACACGCGTCAAAACCTTTAAAGCTCTTATGAACGCTATCACGTGATGAACAGACGTGGAAAAAAATTTGCATACTCATACTTCTTCTTACTAATGTCCCGCACTTATTCTAATTTTCCACATTTTGCTTCCTTTCATTTTGTGGTTGCTATGGATGATAGTGTTATCCGTCCTTAGCAATTGTCCAGCAGTGTATGTATATGTATATATATATATATATATATATATATATATATATATATATATATATATATATATATATATATATATATATAGTATTAACTTATGCATGTGAAACTCGAGCAGATGAGGACATGATAAATATTTATGAAAGGAAGATTTTAAGTTTTATTTTTGGAGGAATTCAGGAAAATGGAAGGTGGTGTAGGAGATCAAATTTCGAACTCTATGAATCATATAATGAATTTGACACTGCTAACTTCCTCAAAATACAATGAATTAGATGGAATGATTGAAGACCGCACCACTAAAACACACACATTGATCTACCAATTGGCACACGAAGACCAAATCTTAGATGGATTGATGGCATAGAAAAAGATTTCCTAGTTTTGAGAACAAGTAAGAATTGGAGAACCCTGGCAGGAAGAAAACTCGCCTGAAAAAGGATTCTTGAGAAGGCCAGTGTGGCCAACTATTCTGGAACAACGAAAGGGTAGGCCGTGGCCATTGGAAGTGATTATTATAGTACGTGGCGAGTGGACGAGTACTGTAGTATTGAAGAGGCAGTCAAGCAAATTAGTAAATCCAATTTAATTGCCCATCTTTAAACACCTAGGCATATTAATTACAGTAATCATGGGCGACACAAAATAGAACAAAGAATCGATGAACACACAACATGAAGCAGCCGGCTACATGATGAAAGGACAAAAGAGAAGAGATTGCGGGATTCCCAGATCCCGGAATTCATAGCCAGCGGGGCACCATATGACTAAGGGGCATATGGATGCAGTTCCAAAACTCCCCGCTTGGCGGGCAATTAATCAAAACAATCAAACGGCCGTCCGAAAGGACCGAACCACAAACAATTTAAGAGCCATCACAGATTAAATTACTAGAATTATTATATTTCCCCCTTCCGCAAGAGACGTGTGTGCTCCAGGGCCCTCACACCCGAAATATACAGAGAAACCAAATAAAAAATTGAAATTTAGATTAACATTGTTTAAAATATTTTTATGCACTTAAACATTAACCCTCTGACTGGATGACCCGCTAATTGAATTTCACTTCGAAAGCGATCTCATTTTTTTAAGCTAGCTACTCCGAAAATGCTCCGATAAATTTCGCGAACTGCTTCAAAACGAATGGCTGTTTAGTGCTTTCCCCTGTTAACGCCGCAGGAGGTCCCGATTGGTTTTGCAGGGAAGGATTTTATTGCTTTTCGGTCTCTGTGTTCTTCGAAACGGGAGGTTTCTCATTCACAGCTGTGGCCTAGGGCGAGGATTGTGAAATGGACATTTTCTACACTTCACGGCCAACAGAGAGTTCACCCAATTTAATGCAAATATATATTTCATATATTTGGAAAACTTGCTCAATTTCTGATCTAAAAACCAATTAGGTTTTAAGAAATTTTAATTTTCTGAGTTTTGATTTTAAATTCGGTTTCATTTTAAAGCATTTTTTGCATTCCTAGATTGAATTAATTAAAAATATTTTTTAACACAATCCAATATTTCGTGTGAAACGGCAAGTAACTACAATTTTAGTTTCTAAAATCATTTCTGTTTGCTCATGTTTTTAAGTTTTTGAGTTTTCTCACATTTACCTAATTAAGATTGATTTAAAGACCAATATATTTTTGACACATAATTTATATAATTTAAAAGCTCTTTACTTTGTTTTCATTATTTTTTTTTCCTTTTGAAAAATGCCATGACCAAGATGTACGCAGGCTACTGTGATAAATAATACTTGAAAGGGATGGAATATGACTGAAAATGGGGTAAATCTAAAATTCAGCTTTTTCAGGTAATATTACAATTAGACTACAGAATACAAATATTGCAGAATGAACTAAATATTTCCCTGATGTACCACAAACTACATTATAATAAATCTATTGTAGTTCTACATTGCAGTATTTGAAAGTCATGCTACAAAAACTTAATCTTGCTTAACTACCACGATGGGGAACTGAGAAAAAAATAGATATTGTTTACAAACTTGGTGATTTCTGGATTACGTTTGTATAACTACTAATTTCTATATAAATATTTTGCATTTAAAACTCTTGTGAATATATAAGGTTCTGATAAAAGTGAATAATTGATCAAATTAACAGTTGTTATCAATGTTATGTCTTATATATTTTGAATTAAAAAAGATATTTCTGTCATATTTATTTCAAGTAGAATTTTCATGTAGAGCATAAGTTGGATAGTAACAGATTGAAAAATTAAAGCTTTACAGGCAATGGAATTTTTGTTATGCCTTTACAAATTTTAAATATGTTTTTCTCAGATTTTTAATTTTGAAGATGAGAGTGTTTTCTAATCCCTAAGGCGTTTTTCCTGTTCAAGATAGAGTCTTGAAATATCTTGTAAATGTTCCCTTACATATGTTCTATAAAAGTTCATATGGATTTAGGTCTGAGAGCTCTAGTTATTTTTCAAAAATATCTTATTGTTAATATTTAAAAAAGTTGAGTTTTTTCCAGGTTTATCCATAAAAATAATTATTAAAATTCCACAAAGAGATATATTTTAAATTTTATACTTTTTGTTTCCAATAATCTAAGAAATATTAATCACTTACAATAATTAAATATTTTTAATAATTTAACATTTTAGAAAAGTTTTAAAATTTTCAAAACTGTTCAATGCTTTAAAATTGTGAAGTAATGGCTTGTCAAACTAACCTATTATTTTCAGAATCAATATAATAGTATAATTTGAATATAAAACAAAAATTAATTTTACTGTTATAAAACTGTTTTCGACTTCTACTCATACTGTAAAAAGAATGAAAGATAAATATATAACATAGTGGCAGTAAAAACACATTCATAATATATTAAAATCCTGTCCCGATACAAATTTCAATGCATTTTCCAAACTGTAGTTAAAAACAATTATATGTTTATTAGATTAGAAATTATTTATATTTAGATATATTTTTCCTTCTTAAGTACATAATGAATAATGGCAAGATAATTTGTAAAATCCTGAAAGATTTTAATGAAAAAAAAAGCCAGACATAATTTTAGATAGTTAGAAATTTAATTATATAATACACAAATATGCATGTTTTAAAAGAAATAAGTTAGCTAAGAAAATGAAATTTACTAAAAATTTCCTGAATAAAGTAAATCAGATTTCATCCTCAAATACATATAATTTTAAGAAAAGGTTTTATTCAATTTACAATTAATTACAAAAAACCTTTTATAAAAAATAATTTTAACAGGTATAAATAGCAAAAAATATCAAAGAAGTATGAGAAAGACACATACATGTCGTTTACAGAATTTGTCACAGTGTGATATTTTTCGAAACACGGCACTGCACACACAGTCCAACATTACAGTCTTTACATTGAAAACGAGTTTCTTTTCGAATGCGTTTTCCATTATCATTTATCTTGAGGTTGCATACCACACATTTTCGCGATGTTTTTTTTTTTTTTTTTGAACAGTCACTTTCTACATATGAAGGGAAGTGCCTTCCAATTAAGCGGACTACATTTTCAGAAATTTTAGGGAAACAAAGTTTCGAGTACTAGAATCACTAGCTCCTTCTTCTATCAATCGTTCTATCAGTTTCATTCGAAAACCAATATTATTTAAAATCCCGCCATTTTTTTAAAGATAACGAAGGAATTCCACACAATTTGATTTAACAAATGTCGAAAAATCTTCTTGTAGTATTTTCGCTGTTGATTTTGGGCAACAGGATAGTAAGATAGACACTGATCTGATCTATCAACACCCCCATGCTGTTATTATAAAACACCACGGCTTTTGGTTTCAGCTTCACAGAATCCCCCTTCTTAGCTTTCATTTCCATCATGTCAGCGTTATGAAAAGTGCTAAGCATATGCAAGGGTTTTTTATCCTTCCACTTTAAAACACACATTTTACCCTTTTGGAAGGCTATGATCTCCCCTTTCTTCAGTGTAGAACTTTTTAATGAAACAGGTAAACCTTTTCGGTTTGGTCGTAAAGTTCCACAGATGTCCGTTTTACTGTCAGTCATTAATTCCGCTAATTCAGGTGATGTATAGAAATTATCAGTGGATAAACAATAGCCTTTCACCTTCAATTCATGGATAAGAGTCAGGACACTTTTCGTCGAAAGACCATAATCGTTATAGTTTTCGTTGAAGGCAGTACCTTTTCCCGTGTATATCAACGAGTTCCAAATGTAGCCACTTTCTGATTCGCATAACTGAAACAATTTAATTCCAAAACGAGCTCGTTTTTGAGGAATATATTGTTTCCAACTTAATCGACCTTTATATGCTATCAGCGATTCATCCACTGATATATCCGGTTTCGGTACATACACAGATTTGAACTTATGTACTATTAGATTGTGAAAATCTTATTTTTTAGCTTCATGTTATGATCTAAATCGCTACTGGACTCATCATTATTTGCAAAGTGCAGGAACTTCATCAAAAGTCCATAGCGCACCTCACCCATCACTTTTCCAAAAATGGAGTGGATAGAATAGGTCTTTTCGACCAAAACCACTGTTCCACAGGTTTTTGTACTACGCCTTGTAGGAGCAACAGAGCGATAAATCTTTTCATCTCTTCCTTGTTCGTATTTTTCCATTTTAGAGCCCTAGAACCAGGTGTCAATTCTGCATTTTCAAAGAATGATTCGGCGTATCTATTTGTTTCCTCTACAATAAATGAGAACATTTCATCGTCAAGGAACAGGTTGAAATATTCAAAAGGATCTCCAGAATCCCCGATACATACTTTTATTCCTGGATTTCCAGTAAATGGAAATTTAGGATGACTCGGTAGAGGAGAGGTAACATCTATTTGACACCAGTCTCTAGCACTATCCAAGCAATCATCATCAGACTCACTTTCAGAGGATGAAATTTCTTCATCCGAAATTCTCTTTCAATCAAACATTCATTTTCAGAATCACTATTCATTTTTAAGATAAACCAAAAGCCCTTCTTAAAAGGATTCGAAAAGCAAATGGTAGCTATATATATATTTATTTAAGCTTTTATAAGAGGAGCTTTCCAATGAAATTTGGGAGAGATTTTGGTAAGAAGCAGTAAGACCAATAGAAATGGAGATTACTGTTTGGAATAGACTATTCACGAAAAAATAGTGGTGATTCAGGCAGGAACGGGCATCACCGCTTCAAAAGAGAAAGATAAACTAATTGGAAAACGGCTTTTCCTTTCTTGGAAATTCCGTTGAAAGGAGCTCTGGACGACCACCCACTTCCTCAAGAGTTGCCGAATTTTTTTCCAAATGGAAGATTTTATCGGTGTAAATGACGTGTTTCGGATACTGACAGATACAAATGTTTGTGTTTGTGCCGTGTACATTTTTCAGTTAAAATTTACACATCAGATAAAACGTCAATAAATCTTTTATGTTCAAAGCTTATCTATCTCGACGTTCAAATCTTTGAATACGCAATGATACTGGATAATATTTGTTTCATAGTAATAATTTTATGTAAATTTTCTAGTAATTTACTTCTAAAATCTAAGTATTTCTCTTTTCCCTTAATTTCTTATACAAATATTTTATCCAAGTTTTGATGTTTAACGACTAAATCGTAAATATAAGAAACAACAGTCAAATATCACGAGTGCAGACGGCGCTCGCTGATATTTAAGTGAGAAAATTACAGCAGCATAAAATGCGACCTCGTTTGAATTATATCTAATGTGCATATTTGGAACTGTTTAGCGTACTCGGATTAACTCAAGTGCACACGTCAAGTGTTTATATTGCATTCTAAGTCAACACGGTGGCTACTGACGAGCGACTACGTAATTTTGAACCGCGGTTAAGTGACGAGGACGATACCTGAGCTGATAACTCCCCTTCCAAACTTCCACATCACACCAACGTGAGGACTTTTGACCTCGACGTGTTTAACGTGCATCAGCTCCTCTTCAACGCTAAACTTTTGTGGTACCAGGGCTCGAACACTGGACACGAGTTCTTAACCATGACCATCAGGATACCGTGGCCGCAAAAGTAAATAGCAAGTTTGAAAGAAATGTAATGGAGAAGTATATTTGAAGAAATAACTTCAAAACTTAACGAAAAACCAAAATATCAAAATTTATTTTAGGAATAATAGTGAATATAACTTCGTACACCTAAAACCACTTTACGCAGTGTATTTTGAAAGTGAACGTTTCCCCTTTTAGAGAAACTTACTACAATTATGTCAAATTCCTTTCGTTTTGCTCTAAGGGGATCCCCGAAACAACGTAATTTTTTTGATACACAAAATTACTTATGGTTGAATCTAATACAATTCCCTACAAAATGAATGAAAACCCTTTTTTATCATATAAATTGTGTTTGAATAGGAGATGGTTAGTTAATAAGAACATTTAAAACGTGTCGGCAATCTATGGACCTGTGGCACGTGGTACAATTCTTAGTGGCACTCAGCACTACTCTACAAATTTGTCAATTCTTGAGTGGATGGAAGTTGATAATAGACCTTATTTGACAAACATCTTCTGAGAGTTATGGACATTTATGGAACTACAAAATAATCTGAAAGATAATTCTAAGGATAAATTTACAGCTATTTTGTAAATAATTGACTATTATTGCTAGATTTAATTGTTGAAAAAGAAAATTGCATGTACTCTGCTTTCCACTTATGATTCGGCATATCAAAGTAAAAAATCTTTCCCTAATAGGAAAAATATTTCGACTCCGCAAAGAAATTGTTTAACAAAACTGAATGCTCAGAATCGTGTCATGCATTATACCCCTGGTTTTGCGATATGAAAGAAGAGTCGTGAAAGAGTTAATTCGCATTACAATTTTTATTTAACTGTAATGAAGGGAATCATTTATATTTCACTTTGTCTATTTCTTATTTAAGTAAATATGTTGGAAACATACATTTTTAATTTTTTTTTTATCTTTGTTGAAGAAATAGTAACATTTTATATTGTTTATTTTTATGTTAATAAATGTATTTTATTGATCCATAATTAATATAAAATATAAAACTGTAAATTTAAATTATTTACCTCTATTCTTTAAATCTGCAAATATTACCGTAAGAATCGAAGGATTTCAAAAAAATTTCCTACTGTGTGGCACGCTGAATGATACTGACAGATTGGTTTGGCACGTCTTAGCTACACAGTTGACGCCCCTGATTTAAAATGTTGGGTAAGATAACCATTATATTTTTAAAATTTTATAAATATGCAAAAGGAGAGTATTTTGTCAATACATGTTTTAAATGGAGTAAAGTTTACGAGAACGAAATATAAAATTGCGTTAAAATTATTAGTACTCTATCAACCGTACTTCTTATATATATATATATATATATATATATATATATATATATATATATATATATATATATATATATATATATATATATATATATATATATATATTATATATATACAGTCAGGTCTCGTTTTATGCGGTAGATACGTTCTACCGAAAAACGCATATAAAAAAATCGCATTAAAAAAGACATTACTTGAATGGAAAAAGTAGGGATACGTTCCTTAGTTTTCTAAAATCGCATAAAAAAAATTGCAGAAATGAAAAAAAAACAGGCTGCATGATAAATTACTTCGAATGTCTGAAAGAAATTCATACAAAAGCTAAAAAAAAAAAAAAAAACTTGTATTCAAACCTTAATTCATTTTATTTTATGGAAAAGTAATACACATATTTTTACATTTTAAATCATTATCGCTATCTGATAATGGTTTGCGAAGTGTGGTTCCAAATCACCTTCATCATCAGAAGAGACTGTCTCTGCAATAGATATTTGCGGTAAAGGCCACGGATTTTCACAAATTTCATTCTCGTTCTGTGTAGCTCTTCCTTTTTTGACAATGTAATCAGTAATTAAACTTTGCGATGAGGATTCTTTTATTTTTTATATAGTTTACGATATCCAGACATGCAGTTCTGCAGCTCATGTTGTAATTTAGAGGCTCGTTCAGAATTGGGGTCACTAATAAGAAAATGATTTTCTAATTTACTGCAAAGTTGAAGACCTTCTTGAATTAATTTTCCAGTGAGGGGAGTTGATTTTTCTTCCTCATCATTATCACCTTCTAGACCTACGACGCCGTCTACAGTTAGATCTAAAGTTAAATCAATAATATCATTGTCACTTAATGCATCATCCACAAGCAATACATCTATATCATCGTTGCTGAAGGTATTAAAACCATCTCCTCCAATTTCATGTGCCAAATTAATTATTTCATCTGATAGTGTCAATGTTTGAGTGGTTGTATTGTCTGTCACACATGCTGACCAAATCTTTTTCCAACAGACATTTAAAGTTCTAGGTCTTATTTGAGCGGAAGCAGATGCAACATGAAATAAACAATCAAAAATAGAAAATGGTTTCCACACATCTTTCCCTGTTAAGGGCTCATTTTCTAGTTTATTCAAGAGTAATTTGTACGTTGTCTTAATATAATATTTTTTAAAAGTTGCAATTATGTCGTGATCTAATGGCTGAATAAGGCTTGTTGTATTGGGCGGAAGAAATACTAGTTGAACATTTGGATGTTCTAATTGTGGATGACTTGCTGCATTGTCAACAATTAATAAAACTTTAAAATCGAGAGATTTTACCTTCATATAGGCTTCCACTTCTGGTACGAAACAATTATTGAACCATTCTGTAAAAATAGCTGTTGTCATCCAGGTTTTCGGGTTAGCCATCCAATGCATGGACAGTTGTTTTAAATCTTTACCTTTAAGGGCGCGTGGTCTAAGAGATTTATTTATTAAGAGAGGTTTCAACATCCGATCTCCTGATGCATTGCTACAAAGTAATAAGGTGACTCGATCTTTACTTGCTTTATGTCCACTTGCAGTTTTTTCATCCTTTGCGATGTAAGTACGGTTAGACATTTTTTTCCAATAAAGTCCTGTTTCATCAGCGTTAAATACTTGATCGGCAGAATAGTCCCCATTTTCAATAATTTTCGCTAGCTCCTCTGGAAATATTTTTGGTGCTACTTCATCTGCTATCGCACTCTCCCCTGTTATCTTAATATGAAGTGCATTTCTTTTTAAGAACCCGCTTAGCCATCCTTTGCTAACTGAAAATTCTTTTCCAGCTTGGGAAGTGGAAGTTGATGGTTCTGACTGTTTCATTGACTTATAAAACTGAAGAGAGAGCTTTTTCTTGGATTAAATAACAACTTACAGGAATCTTTCTTTGAACTTGTTCCTCAATCCAAATTGCGATGGCTCTTTCCGTTCTTTCTAATAATACATCCCTTGTGTACGATGCAAATTTGGTGCTTAATTTTGTACCAGAAATGACCGATTTTCTTATTGCAGCTTCATTCTTTTTAATTGCTCTGACAGTAGATTCGCCTAAATTAAAATGTTTTCCAATAGCCGTAGATCCTTCTCCTTTTCCTAAGCGATCTAAAATTGCAATGTTCGTTTCAAACGAAATTGACTGTCTTTGATGTTGTTTTTTTTTCTCATTGGGCCAAATAAAATCTTAGAAAATAAATTTTAAAAATTACACTTACGATTTTCTAATGAAAAATAAAACTTTACGACACTCACTTTAAATCCAGAAATCAAAATTTGCTGCTTATTATATTGCAACTTAAATTCGCCACTTATTAAAGTGAAACTTTTATAAAAATGAACGAGGCACCGCTAAGAGAAAATATAATTTCGAAATAATGATATCGTATCGGTATACTACTGAAATAACGAATGCGAATCTAAGACTGTCGCAGCCGAGCCGCAGACCTAAGTACCAAAAAGATACGGAAATTCTCAGAATACTACGATCTACGTCTCAGTATAAAAAATAATAATAACAAAAATCTAGAAATGTTTGGAATACAAACCGCAAATGTTTGAAATACAAACCGCACAACTTCAAAATCGCATAAAAACAATCCGCATAAAAAGAGACCTGACTGTATATATATATATATATATATATATATATATATATATATATATATATATATATATATATATATAAGAAGTAGGTCGATAGAGTACCGTAGTTACTGCCAACTCGTGACAATGAATTGGAAACTAAGTTCACAATTCATTGTTATTAAAATATATAAAATTTTACATGACTTATTTTTGTATTTGTTATTTTTTTATTCCTTATTGAAAGCAACAAATGGGAGTTCATTACCTGCCAAAACTGCAGAGGCCTGGTTGTTTACTCCACAAGCTCCTACCTTATGCTTACTCTGCCCTACTAAGTAAAAATGCCGTCTTCTGCTCGTCAAGATCATGGAATTGCAGATATTGTTTTCCATATATTTTAAATATTAGTTTTCTAACTTCTACATCAGCCTTTTAATAGTCTACACTCCTGCAAAGAAGTCTGAATTCAAAAAACTATAAAAACATATTATTCCCAACAATGTCATTTATACCTTTTATTTTTTATAATCTATGAATGCGTTAAACTATTAGTTTGTTATCGCGACTATTTAATATTAAATGCGAAAAACGAATAAGTTTCAGACTGAAACTTAAATTGAATTTTTCAAAATTGTCATCGATATTCTCATAACTTTTACATATTGTCATTTTAGCATATCACACATCTATCTTCTATGCAAAAATCTATTATAAGTTCATCAAATGTTTCAGCATATTTTTTACTCATAACATGCAGTTTTCAACCACATTGTGAGGCCGCGGTAGCCTAATGGTCAAAGTAACGGACTCGTAGCTGACGTGTCATGAGTTCGACCCCAGCACCACTGAAGATCCGCCGTGTAAGGGAGTGATGGTCAAGCGTCATCCTCGTCACTTGGCCATGGTTTAAAATTACGAGGTCCGTCGCCAAGTGAGTGAATATTAACGTCGCACTGTTCAGCTACACGAGGGCTTATAAATGGACCTCGTAATTTTGAAAAATGGTCAAATGACGAGGGCGACACCTGAGCTGGCACCCCCTCTCCTAACTAGCACACCACACCAACGAGAGGACATTTCAGCTCTCGATAGATTTAACGTGCATCGCTGCCCTACACGGCGGGTCTTTTGTGGCACTGGGCTCGAACTCGAGACATGCCAACCATGATTCGATACCTTGACCACCTGATACCCCGGCCACAGGACCGTCGCCAAAAGCCCTCAAGAAGTTGAGTAGAGAAGAGAGAGTGCGACTTTAATATCCCCTCACTTAATTAAATTATATGAAATTTAAGGAATACTTGAAAAAATATTAGAAGTCGAATATATATATATTAAAAAATTAATCATATGATAATTTTAAATATCCAAAGAATTATTAGTATTTATGGTAAATATATATGTTTTTCAACTGAGTATGTGAGACACGCATAAATATCTTTTTCGAAATTCCAATGCAGAATTTTAGTGGAGCTAATACAAAATTCCTAGTTTTGCATGGTTAAGATTATAAAAATGTCCAAATTTTAATAACCTTTTCTTCAGTCAACCACTAATGGAACATGAATAATGAGGGATTATGCATAAATATATTTTTTTTAACTTCAATTTAAAAAGGATCTTTATATTTATTTATATGCGCAAATGTTAACTCTAAATTTGTCCAGATGCTTTTAAATACTCTTTATTTGAAGATTCAAGTTAAAAATATAAACTTGAAATTAAAATTCTCTTTGAATGAAATTAATGTTCAGACATTCAAAATTCAAATATAATTTGTTATCTGAACAATACAAAACAAGGGATTCTATGTAAGATGCCCTGAATATCTGGCTTTAAAATTATGAAAAACTAAAAGATTTAAATAGGGTTTTTTTAACAATACATATAAATTTATTGCAAATAATGTAATACAGAAGCTTAAAAATTATTCATGTTTAGAAGTGTCCGAAATTTTAAAAGATTTTAAATTTTGAACTTTTTTTTTTTTTTTTTTTGACACATAAAATAATCATTTTTAAAAAATCCCTGAAAGTATTGATTAAAGTAAGAAAAATGAAACAGTAAATTATCCTCAATGTTTTAATATATAATTTGAATTTAAATACTACAGATATTTTTTAAAACTTAGACATACATTATAAAAACTTAATTCCATTTGAGAATTTTAAGGTAAAGAAAAATGAGAATTCTCAAATCGTTGACTCACTATTTGTGTACACTTTAGGTTGAAGATTTTACGATTGCCACAGGAACCGGTCTCCCGTGACCATAAAAGTTTCCCCTCAATGCCCATTGTGTCTCCCCGACCGTCTCTAATTTTCTTTCAAGATCGTAAACCTTTAAAGGGGGAAAAGAATTCGGAAAAATACCACCTTACCGGTTTTGAGCACATTACTTGAAGGGGAAAAAACCTGTTTGGTTCATTTTTGGTGAGTCTCCGGCCTTAGGAAAAATTCAGTGTGGTCCGTTTTCGAAGCCTCTCTAGTAGGGTGGAAAAAGCCGTGCTGTGCAGTTGGAGGGTTAACAGGAAAATATTCGAAAGTTTGCAAAAATATAATTTCAAATTGTGTCCTAATATTTAAACACAACCATCCACCACCTTATTACTATTGACTATAAATTCAAAAATATAAATTCCTTAAAAACAGAAAATAATTTCTTTAAAATAGATCAAAAATTGTTTACGAGAAAGAACATTGAGAGAGAAAACAGGCTAGAAAAAACAATTTAAGAGATTGCCCCACGTCTTGCACAATCATTAAGACAAGTTTTACTTCTTTTCGTGTATACTGCAAGATAACTTCAAAAACAAAATTTCCCAAGACTGGAAATTGCAATTCAACCAAAAAAAAAGTTATGTTCATAATATACTTTAATCAGACAAAAGGTACAAGTTAGGTGGCAATAGTACACTCATGGACAAAAAAATTAGCGCAGGAAGAAATAATTGTGGATCATAACGAAACTTAGCATGAAGGTACATGCCGGGAAGATTTGCAAATGATTAGAAATGCAGCGTGATAGCGCAATCGTTATCCGTGGAGTATAAAACAGGTAACCAAAGCTTGTGGTGAGCGTGCTAAATCGTTTACAAAGGAAGAGATGAGGTAGATATGGCATTACGCCCTTTTCGAAGATAATATGAGCAGTTGTTGCAGTTTGAGAGGGGGAGAATCTTAGGCATGATGAAATGTGGGTGGTCAGCTAGGCGAGTAGCTCGTCAATTAGGCAGCTCTAATTGTGTTCTGAGGAAGTGTTGGAACCAGTGGTTCCGAGAGATTTCATTTACACGAAAACCAAGCTCAGGACGCTCTCGACAGACCAGTCCTCGAGAAGACCGCCAAATCGTAAGAAATGCACGTGTACAACCAACTGCTTCATCGGTCGCTATCCAGGCACAGGTAGCCCCTTCATTAGGGGCAACTGTGTCTTCTTGAACCATACAAATGCGCCTGGCTGAAGAACATTTGGGATCGTGGCACCCATTACGTGTGCTGCCCTTGACGCTCACCCAACCGTTTGGCGTGGTGCCGCGCACGAGGAAACTGGACTGCAGCGGAAAGGAACCAGGTCATCTTTAGCGAAAAATCCAGATTCGATCTCAGCAGTGATGACAATCGTGTTCTTGTGTGAAGACCCCGTGGCGAACGCCTCAATCCTGCTTTTGCTTTAAAGCGATACAGCACTCCCACAGCTCGTGTGATGGTATGGGGTGCCATTGCCTACAGTACACGGTCACCCCTTGTATTGATCCGTGGCACCATGACAGCCCAGCGATATGTCCATTACATCCTGCAACCACATGTGTTTCCACTCATGCAATAGCTCCCAAGAGCCATTTCTCAACAAGACAATTCTCGGTCTCATACGGTAAAGGTGTCACAAGACTGTCTCCGCAATGTTACTACCCTTCCTTGGCCTACACGGTCCCCAAACGAGCATAGCTGGGACTATTTAGGACGGCGAGTTGGGCATCCCACGAGTTTGAACGAAATAGAGGCAAGGTTACAGCAAATATGGAACGAAATGTCTCAAGACATCATACAGAACTTGTATGCTTCAATGCCCGATCGTATCGCATTGTGCATTCGCGCTAGGAGTTCAACAGGATATTAAACCCTTCGTTCTTTTGCTTTTTTTCTCTGAAATAAATGATCCCTTTTCTTTGATTTTCTAATCATTAACTTATATCAAAGTAGTCATTACGTATGTAAAATTTCGTTTCATTTTGATGACTCATTCTTGGTGCACTAATTTTTTTGTCCATGAGTGTATTTTGACAGGCAAAGGTGTATTCCCTTTAGGTACTCACTAAGCACCATACTTACTAAACCTTTCTTCTAAATGTAAGAGTATTTGCTTTTACTTTTATTTATTTATTAATATTTTCTCAGCCTAAGTGTTATCAAACCTTTATCATGTTATACACATTTAAAGTTGCTCATTTTCATATAAAATAAATTGTATAAGTCTAAAAGTAGTTCTTATCAAAACCAAAATTCTTAAAAACGCATTAAATATATCAAACAGTATCAACACAAAATTCTGAAAATAAAAAATATCAAAACTTTGGTATTAATTCATTAAACACTTGAAAAAACTATCAAATCATCAATTCTCATATTCAAATTCAAAAATATTAATTATGAGCAATGCATTTTCTTTTGAACACGAAATATAGCATTGAGTAGATTTAACCAACAAATATAAACACGAGATCTCTGAAACGTTTTTAAAGTAATAATTTTATTACAAAACCCATACACAATAATTGGTGGAGTTTCATGTTCGAATGTCCAATCAATAAATTTAAATGTAATCGAAACATGGAAATAACTTGTAACACATATATTGAGAAACAGAATAAACAATAAAAAAACAGTACAATGGTGGAAGGAACCAGAATATAATAAAAGTAAAAGATGGGTTAAGACCCATATAATATAAAAAGTAACACTAAGGTGGAACCAGACAAATACAAAGAAAATTGCTGGGGGTAAAATCAGGCTTTAAAATAAAAACATTGCTGGGGTTAGAACCAGGTTTTATATATAAAAATTATTAATGATACCACTACCCCATACCAAGCCATTTCATATATGTGTGTGTGTGTGGAAAACTGAAAACAAAAATTTCTTAAAAATATTTAACCATAAATTTATATCAATATAATTTTAAACTTAAGATTTATTTTCAAACTATCATCAGGCATATAAATTACAATATCTTTCTATAACATTTTAAATTCAATCATTCAAAAACCAATAATGAAAAACATATAATCAATTTAGAGCTAACAGCAAAAAATTATAACTACGGAATAAAAACGAGACTTATCAGTGATGAAAAATCGCTTGCGTTTCACTTTTCTTTGACACACTTTCTGTTGTGAATAAAATTCATTTGTGTGAATGAGTGGCCGCATGGCGCCACGTTTTTGTAACTGTGAAGAGGTTATGTGATGTCATTATGCTCTGTATATAAAAAGGGTGAAGCAATCACGAGTGTTTGCTCTCGCTCGGTAGTTTTGAATAAACTTAGTTACTTTAATTGATTGGCTCAAGACTGAATTACTTCCACCAACACCGAGCATCGGGTAGATGCAGCTCGCAGGACTAAAGAATTGATATTGTTCATTACACTTTCAAATCAGCCAAAACACATCTCACGCATTTTGTAGATTTGAATAAAAACGCTCTTGATGATAAAAACTTTTTCTTCTTTCACAATCTAATGCACCTTGTAAATAATCTGAAGAAAAAAATAAGAATATTTCATTTCTTTCACATACCAAACGAAGCAGGAAAAGGGAATTTTCCCGTTCCGAACACTTTTGCACATCACATGATGAATGAACACATCCACAGAAATTTTTTCCCCTTCATTTAGTTTGTAATAAAATTTTGACTTACAATTTTTTCCCATGTAGAACAATCGTGACCGATTTTACTATAATAACACTTATAGTGGGGCATAATTTGTCGGGGCGAGTGGACAACTATTCTGAAACAACGAAAGGATAAGGCGTGGCCATTGGAAGTTGTGTGTGTGTGATACCCATTCTCCATAATAAATCTAATTTATTATTGTCTAAATATTTATTGATCAACGCAACACAAGTCTTCTTGTGTTGTGACAAATGCCACCTGCCTGACGAAGTCAGGTCGAGGCCCGCGAAGTTCATCGCAGCAAAGGGCTGGAATTTTACGCCTGTCATTAGCCTTAAGCACCATGCAGGCGACAGTACGCTTTTGCTCGGTTCCACCCCAATTTAGAGGGAGAAAATCCCTGGGGGTGGTCAGGGGTCCCCACCTCTCTTTCCCTTCCACCAACCCCACGAGAGGACTTGCGGCTCGACGGCTATTAAGAGTACCCCCATGCCGCAAAGGCACTATGCATTTACAAACATCCATGTCTTCTCCGGAATTCGAACCCAGTCCCTACGGCATCGCTAACTATTATACTGGTTGGGCGACACACAAGTCTTACTAGAGAAATATGATCAGAAGTGATATTACGTAATTATCAATTCAAAGTAAATAGCGTATGAAATCCTACTCACTATCTTTATGAGAAATTAACCTCAGAATATTTATCTACTTTAGATTCCTTAATATAGCTTAAGTCTGTTCTATAATTAATCTCTTACCAATATCTCAAGGCGATCAGCACCTCGGCTTTCTGTCTCTTCTTGTATTCTATTCTTCTAAATATCCATCTACTAGTATTCTTCCATTCTATTACTATCCGGCTTCTATCCAACTACTATTAAACTCCTCGCGAATGCTAAAGCTCCCTTATATATCTATTCACTAATCTGCATATCGCGGTTTCTTCTTGAGAGGGTAGAGAGAAAACTATAAATATTGCTGTTGTTTCTAATACCACTTGTCAGACAGTGTTAGATCGAGGCCCACGAAATTCATTGCGGCATAGGGTTAAGATGTATGCCTGTCGTTACCTGTAGCTTTGAGCATCATGCAGGTGCCAGTACAATTTGGCTGGGCTCCACCCCACTTTTGAGGGATAACACTCGAGAAGTGGTCAGGGACCTCCCACTTCTCCCTTTCACCATCTCACGAGGATTTGTAGCTCGATGACTATTCAAGAGTTCTCCCATGCCGCAAAGGCACTATACATTTACAACTTCCATGCCTTTTCTAGGATTTGAACCCAGGTCCTACGACACTTCAGTCCGTGCCACTAACTACTATACCAGATGAGCGGCAAAATATATATACACAAAACTTTCCTTAACTGATTTTCATTTGTAACTTGTGAACCAAATGCTTGAAGTTATTACGGTTTATTTTCGTCATGCGATGAACCTAAAATTATTTACATAGTCTCCATAGAGGTGATCTCAAGCTCGAAGATAAATTTTAAATGGCTCTACTCTAGATTCCTAAGCTTTACAAGCTTATGGGTATCTGTGTTAAATCAGAGGTGTGTTTATAAATGCACATTTCTCCAAACAATGTCATTTGAAAATATGAATTCTATTTCAAAATATTATATAGGAAATGTTTTGCTTTCGCAGTATATAGGACAAGCAAAGTTTTTAATGGCTCCGGTGGTTCTCCAAGTTGAGGCAGTTTAATTTTTCCAGTGATGCAAAGCATTCCTTTTGTTTCTCCCTTAAAAAAAATTTCAGAGTCTTTCATTAAGGACACACTTCAGTAATTGCGCTGATGAGAGCATGTTGGCTCAACCTACAATCTTCTGCTGGGTTGTACCGGAATGCGACTGATATCGTGTGATTACTCAACAGCAAGTCATGTTGGACGCTGAAATGCTTTTTCTCGTTGACATCTTACAGCCATTTGTAACCTATTGTATTCTTTTGGTTACGAACAGAGCAGACCTAATGTTGCAAAAAACAAATGCTGTGCTCGCAAACGTTCATCCTCAAGTCTGGCTGCATGTTGCTCTGCTGCGTCCACAGCACATATTTATGCTATTCTTTGTCTGTTTGTCTCGTTTTCTGAGCAATTACTCATTGCATTACTTTTGCCTATCGAGTACTATGACCTAATAATTTGCTGCAAAGCCTTATTTTTAAGTACTGAAGCCAATTGACTGCACTTAAAAAAAAGTTAAAACAAAAACATAAAATTTCAAAAACTGGAAAATCAGAAACAAAAAGAAAGGTAAAAATAAAAAAAACCCTCTCTAATGAAATATTTAATTTTAAATGTACATCATTTACTACAGCTCAATTCTGCACAGTGAGAAACAAAATATTTCATTCCACTCCAACAAATCACTCTTAAGAGGTCAATTTTAATATATAATTTGAATTCAAATGAAAATTAATCGTCAGAGCTCAATTCGTGCCAACTGCTCTGAGAAATAAAGAAAAACAGTTGAAAAACTAAATGAAAAACAGTGGGAAAATACTTAACTATACTCATATAAAGTCAACTCTGTAACATAAGACACTTAATCATAATGGAATGCACCAATGCAATGTAGAAAAAAATAATTAAGGTGATGCCTACATTCAAAATGTCATTCACACTCGGAAGTATCATCAATGACGTGAGCTACATGTGACAAAAAAATTTGTGCATTGTTTACAATTATATATTAAATGTGCTTGCTTTCCTTCATCTCCAACAAAGTTTAGGGGAGAAATATGAACCATAGATGTGTGTGTGTTTGGCTGAAGATTTATTCAGTAGAATACGCAAGGAAAATTCAAATATAAACATGGATTTTAGAGTAAAAAAATCTATGATAAAGTGTTGATAATGATTGATAATTTTTGCAATTCCCAAAATTCGATTAGCAATAGCAATTGTTACCAACAAAGTTAAGGGCTTATCTTTATAACAGTGTCTTATATCTAGACACACAGACTGCTGTCCACATAGACAATTATTATTTGTTGTGTGGGTACTTGCGTATTAGCATCATCACAGCCAAATTGCCACCATGCAAATCTCATTTTTTTACACAAATCTAACTGATTGGTTCTTTTTCATATAAAAAAAATGTTAGAATCTTTGTTGTTTCGATATCAAGGTGCGATTAGCGTGACACCAATTTTGCTACGGTGATTCTAATATACAAATACCTTTGTGCGTTCTAGAGCAGCAGTCACAAATTGTTGGCGCGTAAGAAATTTTGGATGATCCACAGGAAAATTGGGAAATTTGTACTTTTATGATATACTCACACAAAATCAACACTATCGTAAAAGACACAGCTATCTCTTTCGCAAACAATAGGAATGCAATGCATCAAAAAATAAATAAGGTGATTGCCTACATTCAAAATGTAACAGACACTGGAAGCTGATTGACACATAAAATTGCAAGACATTAAAAAAATGGGAAAAAAATTAAAATACAAATAAAATATTTAACTTCAAAAGTAAATCAATCAACACAGCTCAATTCTGCCGAAATGGGAAACATTTCATTCCACTTGAACAAATTACTCCAAAGAGGTCAATTTCACTGTATAGTTTTTGAATTCAAATGAAAATTGACAGAAAAAAAATTCTCACAAATTGCACTGAGAAATAAGAAAAACAATTAAAAAACTAAATGAAGGACAATGAAAAAATGAACTATACTCAAACAAAATCGACACTACCGTAAAAGACAGAGAAAGCTTAGTAAATATGTTTTGTAAATTTTTAAAAAAGTTCACCTCAAATAATATTTAGAATGATAAAAACTTTCAAAAGCTCAATATTTTTAATTTTTTTTAAAAAAAATTATGGTGGGCCGCGTGTTTGACATGCCTGACCTAAAATATATATTTTTTACTTATTTTATGATAACTTGTTATTTAAAGGAACTTTATTTTTGGTAATTTTTAATGCTGTTATTGCAGAAAGTGAATTTTTGTTAAATACTGTGCATGATACCCCAGTAGTTTTAAAACATATTTAATCTACATTTGTAACAATGCATAATTGGATAACTACTGTTGGAGGGAAAGTATCGAAACATTTTAAGCAACGAAAAGTAACTGACAAACTGCTAAATAAACTGCGTAACTTATTTTTATTTATTTTTCTGTATATATCTATAATTACATAGGTATAAATTTAACTACTAATATATTTGAAATTTATTTAATAATTCTTTATGTTGTGATACCAATAAGGTAACTGTCTTTAAATTTGAGTGTATGCCATTTTTTGAAAACTAAAGGTAACAAATATTTAAACGATACGCGATGAAAATAAACAAGTTAAAAACATTTCATACAATAACGTGTACTTTATATTGTAATTGCAATTGATTTCATTGATTTACTATACAAATTTACAGAAGGAGGGTTCATGATGCATAAGGTAAGAAATGAACAAGAGTGGCAAAAACATTCCACTACCCTTTCCTTACGGCCGCCGTTCGCCAATCCAAAACTCACCAGGTCCGAAGGTGGTGGATGATGGAAAGACTCCAATGAGCAAAAACAAGTAAAATAGTTTGATTAATGGGAAAATCCCTCCCGAACCTAAACTGGCAAAGTAAAACATGAAGCAGGGGGAGTGCTCTGTAAATTGTGACGGGCATAACAATTTAAGGTGCAATTGGCGCCGGTGAGGATTCAATTTTTTAATACTTTTTTTTATTAAACCAAACATACTTGCAGGAAATTATAAAGATTAGTAAATTAATCATTAAATTGTGTACTTAAAACATAAGAGTAAATATTAGTTTACTTGTTTAAATAATAATTAAAAGTATATGATTATCGATGTATTTACTACGAATGCATTGCGATGAACATAAACACATTTATTATATTGTAGCAAATTATAAGAACCTTTTATATATTTGTATATTTATTTTTTTTACAAAACTATGCTTATTCCTTAGCTTTAAAATTTATTTTCTTTGTCTTATTCAGAATAGTTAAAAGAGGAAAATAAAATTTGGAAGATATCCTTATTCTTTATTGGGTCACAGTCATTGTACTTGAACAATAAAGGTTTTCTCAGAGTTTTAATCGTTGCAAAATCGTTAATGACATCATTGTAATCAAATTCTTTGCAATCCATTTTGAGTGCATAGTAACATCAAACTGTTAGGCATTTCTTTTTACATAATAGATCTCAATTCAGTGTTTATTCTTTTAAGGGCAGAAATGCGTGTCTCATAATTCATTAGACGGTGGTACGTTAGCTGTAATTTCATTTCCTCCCCCCTCTTTTTAGACCTAGGCATGTCCCAGCATGCCTGACAGCAAAATGACATTCCTTTCATATTCATGGCGCAATACTCCCTAGGTGTGTGTGTGAGAGAGAAAGAGTCCCTGGTTGTGTAGAACAACATTATACATTATTGACGACCATAATTCTAAATCGAGATCAGATAACCAGAATGACATTTGAATTTGCAACTTCTTTATATTCTGCATGAAATATAGCGTCTTTAGCCCTTATGAAATAAAAGCCTCATAGTTTAAAAAAAATGCTGAATTAAATTTTTATTTATAAAATATATAGCAGGCTTCAGTTTGTCATATCAGCGACATCACATTAGTATCAATAAGGAAAAATTTAATATGATTGGGGAAAAGTCACTTTAAAACTATCAGATACAAGATTTTCAAAACGAAAACTATTGCAAACATGACTTTATTAACCACAGTTTCATTCGAATATTCTTTTTACCAGAATTTATATTAGAAATTTCAACACAAAAGTTGCTTACTCAGGAAGTTGCTGTGCCTAAAAACCCAATTCAGAATATACCAATATATTTATTAACATTTTTTTGGTTAAAACATTTTTTAAATAAAGTTATTGAATGAAATTTAAAGTAAAGAACTTTTCTAAAATATTTCAGAAAAGGGAATAATTTAAAAAAAGTCACACTACATTCCATTATTTTTTATTATTTTTCCTTATTAAACTGCTTAAAAAAAGATTTTTCATGCAACTTTGTATTGACATACATCGCCACAAATTCTTCAGAGTAGGTTTCTGTTGTTAAAAAAGTTTATATTTTTTAGTTAATCACTACGAAATTCGGAGTGTTCTTTTTTTAATACTCATTTAAAATATGCATTTAACACTGTAGATCTTGATAAATCAAAAGACTGGATTGAAAAAATGAAGTACGCTGATGATCCACATACAGAAAAGCGGACTAAGCATTTGGGACAGCGCGAAGAGCAGTTTCATTGTGAAACTTGTAAAGTGATAGTTTTCATGTACTTGAATGATACAGAAGGACAATGAAAGAGGGGTCATAGAAATTGTGTTAAATTTTTTTTCATTTACACATTTTTTTCTATAAGGTAGAATCAAATATAGAAAAATAAACAAATTTCTCCAGACAGCTTTGAAAAAAATTTTCTTCATTTATACATTACTAATGAAAATCAGAAGGAAAGAAACACCTTATTAAATTAATTATTAAATTTAAAATACTAGACTCACACAAGAGCCAATATCATTCTATTCAAAAATTTTTGTAAGATTTTAACAGATCACAGTTTACACAAAACATTTTACTGAATTACAGATGAATTAAAATGAACTGATATTTGAAGCCTTTATGCAAAAAAAAATTATTTAACCGAGTCCTTCTTGATTATTTATACAAGTTTGTTAATTAAATATGTAGTTTAGCTCTAGTGTTTTAAATAAATGTTTCTAGTAATTTAAAAAAAGTTGTGAATGCATTTAATATTTTATTCTAAAAAAGCAATCTGTTTAGACCAGGGGTGGCTAAACCAAATCCCCTCACGGGCCACTTTAGAGAAAACATTATAATCCTGCAGGACGCATATAAAAAATATTGTTGCGTTTTCGGGGTTCGAAATGATTGAAGCCGAAGAGCGGGATCCAAAACAATTTTATTCTTTGCCAAAACAGTCCTCCACAAATTGTAGAACAGTTCGTGAAAGTCACGTACAATCGATGAAAATACTGATAACACAGATGTAATACACTAACAAAAACAATAGTAAACACTCAGCACAAAAATAATAACTCAATAAAAGCAATAACACACGCACTATGCAATCGTCTCTCTCAAGCAGAGGTATCACTTGCATGAAAGCTGAGATCTGACTGACTGACTAGCCGGCCCGGGCCCTTTTATACCTTTCGGTCAGAAACCTCTTGCACTTGCCAGAATAATCTAGAAATAGAAAGGTCTAGAAAATCCGGAGCGTACGAGAAAAGCTCAATACATAGTGTTACAATACCGCGATAGGGTTGCCAGACAGGGTTATTAGGAGCAGGGTTGCCATGGTCGCCAAGCTTATCGCCCACATTTGGCGCCAAAAATTAAGTCGCCAAATCCGTCGCCAACTTGGCGCTAGCTGCAATATTTGGCGAGTTTACCATTTAAACCAATGTTAAAGCATGGGGGCCGTGCAATGCAGTGGAAATGATATTACAGGTAAACAGGGTTGAAATCACATTAGATACGACAAATTAAACTGTAAAAATGAACACAAATGAGTAGAAACAATTAGAATAAGACTAAATTCGTATTATTGCCCCCTCTCAAGAACTGCACGTCCCGGGCAGTACAACCCTTCATCAAACGTTAACATAATAATAAAGCAATTGATTAAAAACAACTAAATGAATATGCAATAATAACATGTAATACATAGTACAAAATAAACACCTAATGCATAGTACAAAATAAACACTTACAAAATAATAAACAAAATTATTTACAAGATTATTTACACACTAACTTATTTATACAAGACCATGGTCAAAATAAATTACACGATTATTGACACACTAAGAATTATGGCCATAATATGGAGCAAGCCTGTCGTAATGAACGACTCTAGGCTTCGAATTCGTTGACTTACGGATCCGGATTACGACGTCGTTTATTATCTTTAAAATTGTATAAGGACCGTCCCAATGCGATTGTAGCTTAGGAGAAAGTCCTTTGCGTCGAGTCGGGTTGTAGAACCACACCTTGTCACCTTCCTTGAATTGATGTCCTGTGGCTTTTGTGTCGTACCGAGTCTTCATCTTCTCCGTCCTCAGGTTGATCCGTTCTCGAGCCAAATTGTGTACATCTTCAAAACGTGCCTGGAGATTCTGCACGTACTCCTCAGGCGATGAAGGTGTATCCGGAGGGCGACCAAACAGCAGGTCACAAGGGAGACGAAGATCTCGGCCAAAAAGCATCTGGGATGGTGAATATCCGGTAGTCGTGAACGGCGCTGCGGTACGCTAGCAGAAAAGAGAGGGAACTTTCTGGTCCCAGTCTTGTTGGTTCTTGGAGACCATCAGTGAGAGGTTATTCAGGATGGTACGATTAAACCTCTCCACCATGCCATCTGACTGTGGGTGCAAAGGTGTGGTCTTGGTCTTGTCAATTCCGAGTAGTTCACAGACCCCCTTCAATACCGCAGAGACGAAATTTCTTCCCTGATCGGAATGAAGTTGAAGAGGTACCCCATATCTCGATATCCAGTGCTGCACTACAGCCTCCGCTACGGTGGGGGATTCCTGATCCGGAATGGGGTACACTTCGGGCCATTTCGTGAAGTAGTCCATGACAACAAGTAGGTACTTATTACCAGACACAGTCCTTGGCAGAGGTCCCAGGATATCGAAAGCGATACGTTCGAAGGGTGCTCCAACATTGTAGCGATGCAGCTTCCCTCGGCTACGTATCTTTGGCCCCTTCCGAGCTGAACAGGCATCACAGGACTTGCACCACTGTTCCACGTCAGCTCTCACTTTACCCCAGAAGAATCGCTCTCGAGCTCGGTGCAAAGTTTTCATGACGCCGAAATGACCTCCTGTTGGGCTGCCATGCAATTCTTTGAGTACCTCTGGGATACGAGATCGAGGAAGTACTAATTGCCACCTGAATGTCTTTCCATCCACTGATTCGAATTTTCGGTATAGAACACCATTCCTGAGATGTGAGAATTCCAGAGGGCCCAATACTGCTTAGTTGTAGGACTATAAGCCGAAATGTCCTGCCAACTTGGTTTATTGCTGGAAGACTCCATAAACTCTATAAGGGGTTTAATATCAGGATCCGCCATCTGGTCTTCTCGAACTTTCTCGTCACTCCAGGGATCGGGTGGCGTCGCTGTTGAAGTTGTTATCTGGCGTATAGCATAGTCATATTTGGTCTCTACTCTGGAACAATGACGACAATTTTCTGGGCATGGTCTTCTTGAAAGGGCATCAGCATTTCCATGCGAGGAGCCTTTACGATGTCTGATGTCAAAGTAATACTCGTTGAGCCGTTGTATCCATCTGGCTACCTGGCCTTCAGTATTTCTAAAATTCATTAGCCAGGTTAAAGAGGCATGATCGGTACGTAGAAGAAATTTTTGGCCATAGAGATAGTGATGGAAATGCTCGATGGCTTTCACAATAGCCAGTAGCTCTTTTCGAGTGACACAATAATTTCTTTCCGGTTTCGATAAACACTTACTCCAATAAGCTACGACTCGTTCCTGGCCATCTATTTCCTGAGATAATACTGCTCCGACACTCTCATTACTGGCATCAGTGTCCAAGATAAATGGCTTGTCCGGTTGTGGATATATTAAGATCGGTGAAGACGTCAAAGCTTCTTTAAGCTGGAGGAAGGAATCTTCACATTCTTTGTCCACTGAAACTTTTGTTTACTTTCTGTTAGCTTGTGCAAGGGTCTTGCGATGTTAGAGAACCCTTTCACAAACTTTCGGTAATAAGTACATAGTCCCAGGAAGCTTCGCAGCTCACGGAGGTTTTCAGGGCGTTTCCAATTCTTTACGGCGGACACTTTTTCGGGGTCCGTACGAACACCTTCTGCAGAGATGATGTGTCCCAGATAATTGACTTCTTTCTGGAAGAACTTGCATTTCGAAGGGTTTAGCTTCAAGTTAGCGTCGCTTAATTTTGATAACACCTTCCGGATATTTTGAAGATGTTCTTCAAACGTACGCCCTCCTATTATGACGTCATCCAGGTAAATAAGGCAAGCTTCAAAAAAGTCAGACCCTTTAGCACGGTCTCCATCAGGCGCTCGAAAGTAGCTGGCGCATTGCAGAGCCCGAACGGCATGACTTTGAACTGCCATAGTCCTTGGCCGGAAGTGAATGCTGTTTTTCTCTATCTTCGGGATGGATCTCCACTTGCCAGTATCCGCTCTTTAAATCTAAAGTCGAGAACCATTTATGACCGGAAAGGGTGTCATCTATCCTTGGAAGAGGGTAGCTGTCCTTCTTGGTGACGTCGTTAAGTTTTCGATAGTCCACGCAAAATCTTGTGGAGCCATCTTTCTTACGAACCAAGACGATTGGAGATGCCCACGGACTCGAAGACGGTTCTATGATGTCATTTTCCTGCATCTCTCGTAGTAGTGTTCCGACCTCTTCCTGTTTAGCGAACGGCAAGCGTCTTGGGTGCTGTTTAATCGGCGGATGGTCTGCTGTATCAATTCTGTGTTGTGTCACTGTAGTATGGCCAATATCGCTACTGTTTCTAGAAAACACGTCTTCAAATTCTTGGAACAGTCTTTCTGCGGAGCTTTTCTGTTCGGGGACAATTCAACATTTTCTAGAAAGTCGGGAGTCAACTGTTGAGGCGAGTTGGATAGGAGCAAGCTCGAACTTTTGCAGACACACGTTACTGGACTGCAGGTTGCCAACACTTCACCTTTCTGGAACACTCTAGATTTTTCAGTTACGTTGCAAATTCTTACCGGGATAGTTTTTTTCTGGAAAGGTCCACTAGCGTCGAAGCTATTAGCAATCCATTCGCTTTATTTTCCGCAGATCCAATTAGGCCAGAGTTGAAACTCACATCGTTACCGATGTATCCAGGTACTATGATTTCAGTCCTTGGGGAATGGTAATATTCTCGTTAGCGGTTACCTGTCGAATAGATTCTGTCCTGTGTTTAATTTTGAATATAGTGACTTCTTCGTGTATGGAACGTAATTCGTTCTTGTTGAAGTCTAGAGTGAAACCATGCTCCTTTAGAAAGTCCAGTCCAAGAATGAAAGGGTCTGCAATATCTGCGACATACACAGCATGTTGGTAGGTAGTGTCTCCAAACCTGATCTTGACTTTTAATTTTCCGTGAATATCAATCTTTTTCCCCCGTCACGGTCTGTAGCACCACGCGGGGCGGGGTCCAGAGGAGTTTCTCTTTTAATTTTTGAGCCTGATCGTTCCGAATGATAGACACATTGGCTCCTGTATCGATGATCATGTTGCAGGGAAGCTCGTTAACATGTCCCATTATAAAAATTCCATTCTCACCGGTACTCTTTGTCGAAATTTGACACACTGGAATGTGGGGCTTTCCAAAATCTGGCAACTTCCGCCCCACGAGATGGTCATTAATTAGTTTTCCGACACCTCCTTCTGGAAGGCGCTTATTTGTTTCAGCGCCTTGGCGTGCCCGGCAGCTTCTCTGCAGATGCCCTTCTCGACCGCAGGTCCAGCATTTAAGGGTCTTCTTCCCGTCTGCTTTCTGGGACATCAAAGACTCAACTCTATTCATGAAGCTTCTCATCTGTCGCTCTAACCGCTCCACACTTGAGTTCGACGTGTCCGATTCGTTGACGGCTCGTATGGGGTGTCTGTCCTTTCGTGTTGCTTGCTGGGCTGCCTCGAATTTCATAGCAAACACTAGGGCCCCCTTTAAGTCCTTGAGATCCGCCATTCGGAGAGCTTTCTGGATTTCGGATCACGCACCCCGTCGATGAAGTGTTGCAGCGCCAGGACTTCTCTTACTTCAGTCGGACAGTCAGAAAACGCCAAGTGAGAAAAGCCTCTCGACGTCCGTCGCCAGTTCTTGGAGAGTTTCGGACACTTTCTGCTGCCGTGACTTCAGCTGGAGTCTGCTGTAATCCTTCACACATTTCTCTCCGAAGCGTAACTCCAGAGCATTAACAAGAGCGTCGAAATCCAGCCGCTGTGTTTCCGGCAAAGTTTGCAAAATGTCAGCAGCGTCGGCTCGAAGAGAAGCAGCTAACTGGCAGGCCTTGGTCTGGGAGTCCCACTGGTTTGCATCCGCCACTATGGAGAATTGGGTCTTATACACCTGCCAAGAGGACTTTCCGTCATATGTAGAAAGCTTGATTGAAGGCTTGGAATAAGGAGCTTGAAACTTAAATTCATCCCCTTGACCAGTCATGACTTTCTGCTTCAATTTCTCTAGGTCACTCCTGAACGAGATGGAAACATCTTCTACTTTTTCGAAAATTTTCGCCTCTAGTTTGCTCTCCATATCTTCGAATTTATTTTCAAATTTGTTCTCTATATCCACAAATTTGTTTTCGAATTTATATTCCACCGACTCGATTCTTCCTTCCATTTCTTCAAATTTCTTGTCCATAGTCGTCAATTTGTCGCCAATGCCCTTCAGATCACTTTTCAACTCTTCCTTGTTGGCGCTGATCTGCTCGTTTACGTTGGTAAGCTTGGTATTCAACTCGCCCATATTGGCATTCATGCTGGCGGTCAACTCCGATTTCATTTCGCTCATATTGGCATTCATGCCGGTCAACTCCGATTTCATTTCGCCCATATTGGCATTCATGCTGGCGGTCAATTTTTCTAGAAGAGTCTGGAACTGGGCCTCCATCGCTCTTGTTGTTGGCATTCAACCCCACCTCTGACACCAATTGTTGCGTTTTCGGGGTTCGAAATGATTGAAGCCGAAGAGCGGGATCCAAAACAATTTTATTCTTTGCCAAAACAGTCCTCCACAAATTGTAGAACAGTTCGTGAAAGTCACGTACAATCGATGAAAATACTGATAACACAGATGTAATACACTAACAAAAACAATAGTAAACACTCAGCACAAAAATAATAACTCAATAAAAGCAATAACACACGCACTATGCAATCGTCTCTCTCAAGCAGAGGTATCACTTGCATGAAAGCTGAGATCTGACTGACTGACTAGCCGGCCCGGGCCCTTTTATACCTTTCGGTCAGAAACCTCTTGCACTTGCCAGAATAATCTAGAAATAGAAAGGTCTAGAAAAATCCGGAGCGTACGAGAAAAGCTCAATACATAGTGTTACAATACCGCGATAGGGTTGCCAGACAGGGTTATTAGGAGCAGGGTTGCCATGGTCGCCAAGCTTATCGCCCACATTTGGCGACATATCGCCACATTTGGCGATATATCGCCAAATTTGGCGCCAAAAATTAAGTCGCCAAATCCGTCGCCAACTTGGCGCTAGCTGCAATATTTGGCGAGTTTACCATTTAAACCAATGTTAAAGCATGGGGGCCGTGCAATGCAGTGGAAATGATATTACAGGTAAACAGGGTTGAAATCACATTAGATACGACAAATTAAACTGTAAAAATGAACACAAATGAGTAGAAACAATTAGAATAAGACTAAATTCGTAACAATATATATCTTTATATTATGTGTATGTGTCCATTGCAAATATTTATTGGAGGGAAAATTTAAAACAATTGACATATTATTGTTTTTCTTCTATGCAAACATAGATAATATATTAATAATACAATGATCAAATAATGTTTTATTTATTTAATTAGTGAGATATGTTTCTCAATTCTCACTTAGTTTTTGTAAGTTGATCTTAATGCGTGTATTTGTACATCGTAATTGATGTTGCAGGTTTTCGTCCGTTAAGTTTGAGAGCAAGTTTTGTTTCATAAATTTTAATTTCCAAAGAAAAAGATTTGCAGTAACATAAGCAATGCAATAAAAAAAAAAAAAAAAGAAACTCATATGAAATTTATTTTTTTAAAAAGTCTAAAATAAATATATTTTGTAAAGTTGTAATGAATCTCATAAGAGCCATAAAATTATTCCAGGTGCGCTACAAGAGATGGCCACCCCTGGTTTAAAAATTAAAAATATATATTTCTTATTGTGTCAAACTGAATGAGCAAGACACTTTGATGTATAACCCTATTGAATTTGCATAAAAAGATTTTTATCCAAGTCTGCATAAAAAACACAATTTTAAGTTTATCAAACATTGCCATGAAATGTTTCTAAAATTTTGGAAATATTTCCTACATTAAAACTAATATTCACATAAACCTATTTCAAGAACCATAGAGCATAAATAATTTTGAAGTGAAATCAAAATATAATTACCCATACATGTGTGTGTGTGTGTGAATCAAAATATAATTTACTTAGAAATCTACAAATGATTGAAATGCCTCGAACACAGTATTCCTTTTTATTTGTCAAAATTAATACAGGTATGCCATGAAAAGTCTCTCAGAAAATACAGTAGTAAAGTAAACATATTCAAAAAAGCTTCACATCTTGAAAGCGGAAGAAAATCTCTTAAAAGAGAATGTTACAACTCTCTTACTTACTCCCACTTCATTCTTAGCACATTTCACTAATGCTGAATCAAAATTAAAGCAATGATTATTTCTTCACATGCCTTTAACTATAATTTGTAAATATAAAAATTATTTTTCAACTGATGCCTTTGCGTAGAAAATTTTTAATTTTCCCTTAATTTTTTTGGCATAAATACGTTTTTTGATATCCTTATTACAGATTGTAAAAATATATAGCTTTTCTTTTATCTGAATAAGTAAATGTCTCTTTGAATTTTCACTTTGAGAGCAAAACTTTTTGCATTATTCAATAAAACCAACTTCCTGGGTATGAGTACAAAAATGAGCATTTAAGGAATCACTTCAAGAAAAAGCCTTGCTGTAAAATTACAAACATGACGATTTTCATTGGCATGAATAAATAAATAAATACACATTTAAAAAAACACTTTGAAAGAAGGCAATTGTTGCATATTTCATGGAACATGAGGCTTTTCCTTAGTGTGAATTCGTAAGTGAACACTAAAATTACTTTTTTCAGAGAAAGCCTTGTTGCATATTTCACAAACATAAGGCTTTTCCTTGGCATGAACACGTAAATCTCGATATAATTTGTCACTTCGAGAGAAAGCCTTATTGCATATTTCACAAATGTGAGGTTTTTCCTTGGTATGAAAATGTAAATGTCTTTTTAAATCGTCCACTTGGCTGAAAGCCTTCTTGCATATTTCACAAACATGAATTTTCCCTCAGAATGAATGTGTAAATGTCTTTTTAAATTACATCTTCCAGAGAAAGCCTTATTGCATATTTCACAAACATAAGGTTTTTCGTTGGTATGAAAATGCAAATGCGATTTTAAATTACCCCTAAGAGAGAAGGCCTTATTGCATATTTCACAAGCATAAGGTTTTTCACTGGTATGAATACGCAAATGTGATTTTAAATTACCCTTAAGTGAGAAGGCCTTATTGCATATTTCACAAACATGAGGCTTTTCCTTGGTATGAATTAGTAAGTGATCATCTAAGTGACCTTTTTGACAAAAAGCTTTGTTGCATATTTCACAAACATACGACATTTCCTTGGTATGAATACGTGAATGTGAATTTAAGGAGCACCTTTTAGAAAAAGCCTTACTGCATACTTGACAAACATGAGGCTTTTCGTTGGCATGAATACGTAAATGTGAATTTAAAAGGCCCCTTTGAGAGAAAGCCTTATTGCATATTTCACAAACATGAGGTTTTTCATTGGTATGAGTACATAAATGCGTTTTTAAATTACCCCCAAGAGAGAAAGCTTTCTTGCATATTTCACAAACATGGGGTTTTTCACCAGTATGAATACGCAAATTCCTTTTCTAAATTGCTACTACAAGCGAAAGCCTTATTGCATATTTCACAAACATGAGGCTTTTCCTTGGTATGAATACATAAATGTGAATTTAAACTGCTACGTTGAGAAAAAGCCTTATTACATATTTTACAAACATGAGGCTTTTCATTGGTATGAATCATTAAATGTAATTTTAAATTGCCCCAATGAGAAAAAGCTTTGTTGCATACTTCACAAATATGAGATTTTTCCTTCGTATGAATGCGCAAATGCAAATTTAACTTGTTCCTTTGAGAGAAGGCCTTTTTGCATATTTCACAAATATGAGGTCTTTCCTTGGTATGAATTTGTAAATGAGATTTTAAATGGCAAACTTCAGAGATAGCCTTGTTGCATATTTTACAAACATTTGATTTATCATTGGACTCGATACTCAAGTTATGCTTTAAATTATCATTTTGAGGGACAGCCATGCGGCTTTTCATTAAATTGGATATCTTTTTTCAGGGAAGAGCAAATAAATTCTTTGTTAAGTTAAACAAGGAGGAAATATACATTTGTGTAGAAAACAGTTTATTAGAATGGTTAAGAATAAACTGTTTTCTTTTTAATACAATATTGAAATCAGAATTTATAAAATAAAACACCTCTTTTAATTAATAAATAACTGGTTTTATCTACCCACCAATCAAGGTAACAATATATTACGTTTTAAGCCACACAATCATAAGCAAAAGTTATTAATAAGGAGTGGGAGATCTTTGAAATTGAAGAAATATTTTAAATTCAGATGGATATCTAAAAGACTCATAAACTTCCAAAATTCAAAAAATACTCTCCAAGATTTGTTTGACTAAATTGCTTTTCTTTGACATAATTTATAAAAAAACAGTTTAGAAGGTTTCAACTTCTATAGAAATCATGATCATTCAAATGAAAGTGATATACTGACAATATTTATGCAAAATGTTTCCTATAATTTCTCGTAGTTCAGGTGATGTATTGTCTTATCAAAGGGAGAAAATAGTAATTAAGAGAACTGAAAATCAAACATTGTAAAAAGGTCTTTAACTTCCACCTAAGTCATTCTTAAAAAATCTCTCGTGCAAAAATTTTTTTACTTAATTACTCCGTATTTATGTTGTTCATCTTCTCTAAAATTTTTACTTTTCTCCCACAGATATTTTGGGTTTCTTCTATGACCTTGAAACAGTTTTTTTATGAATCCTGCTGGTTTCTAAATTCTTCTAATTCTGTAAAAATAAAAAGCAAGGATTAAAAATATTCAAATCATGTAAAAACATCTAAAAAATTCCTAATATGTAGTTAAATCAAATAACACCACACGCTAGAATTTTCATAGATATCTGAAAACATTTCTATTGACATTCTTTAACATTTTACACAATAACTATTCAAACATTCATCAGCATTTTTGAGTTTTCAAAGTCACACAATATTAACTTAAAATTTCACAGTAATAAATTTATTTTCAGGACAATTTATTTGCCCTGTCTCTTTCTTAAAAAGAAGAACCAACTTTCATTTAACTAAACTAGATGGACCACACTTTATTCTGAGAAAGTATGTTACTCCCATTCTTCCTGATGTGATAAAATAAAATTTGTATTTCCATGTAAATGAATGTTTAAAGGAGGATTTTTGACAGCTAAAAGCTTGTGTTTTGAATCTGTGTAAAACGATAAGCATGCTTCTAATTATATAAAACAATTTATTATAATTGTAATAAGTACAATAATTGAAGGCTTAATATGCAAGTTTCAAAAATTTAACTATAGGTCTTATGAACCTTTTTTTTTTCAGAACTGAAATTTTTGAACTTTGTCAGAATTTTATTTAACAAATGCCAACCTATTCATTATTAGGTTAATAGGCTTCTTGCTCTCCAATATTTTGTTACAGTAGATTTACAACATAATGCAGGGCATTTATGAATGTTGTTAGCATTTATCTTTTGTCCAACGGAACATAAAATACAAACAGGTGAATCAACAATTTCAAAGCGAAAAATGCAAGTATGGGGTCAGTAGTGTCCAGTCAAAAGTCTAAACATAGCAGTTGCAGCTGATTACATTTTGTAAGAGGTAATGAATGGAATTTTAGCATCTTTCACAGGTAATAAATAATGTGATTTCCTATTACATGACAACATCCCTCTAGAGCAGAGGTCAGTAGTTTTGACAAAAAGTGCCAAATTGTCAGTGAGACAAGAAAACTAAGGTATCAGAGTCATTTTTATGCACAAAAGGGATCTCTTTGTCCTCTGATATCAATGACGCTCAAGAATGTTATGTGTGTGTTATAATTAATATTTTTATATAAAATAAAGTTTTATTCACAGTAAAATTTTTCATTCCTCCAAAAAATTAGATAAATTGAGGATATTTTTATTTCTGTGGCTCAACATATCAAAATATCATAATTACACTTCTACATTTAATATTTAAAACTCATTCCATAATGAAGGACAACAACTCAAAATAAATATTGAATTTATTGATATTTACATTGAATGGTGCTAAAAGTTTGACCGGAGTAAATATACAGTGGTGGCCAAAATTATGGACATTTTTTAAATTGTTATGTTTTTTAAGTTTGCATGCTCATAGAAAATTTTACGTTGCACAAAATGCTAAGTATTTTATATCATTTTAAAGAGAATCTAATACTGAATTCAAAACAAAAAGAAAAACCAAATATTTACAATGCAAAAAACATTATGCTGCAATAACTGTCGATATATATTAGATGCTGATGGTAGCAGAAAGTTATCAGAGCCTACTGAGGTTGCCTTTCTTCTTTATTACAGCTTTATATCGATGTTCCATTCAGCTGAAAATAGTTTAAAGCTCTTCCTTCATTAATACATGATGACAGGAAACAGTTATATCCTCAGTTAGTTCCTTTTTTCTCTCATGGATGCCTCATTTGGACAAGAGTTTTCAAACGGTGCCACAAGTTTTCCCATAGGATGGATGTCAAGACTGTTTCCAGGCCAGGATAACAATGATATTAGTAAAAAAGCAATGACATCAAATAAAAGAGTAGATTGGACACATGTGTGACAAGAAAGTGGTATTTCCTTTGTTAAAATTACATAACAGGTGGGTAGTTTAGTGACTACATCTGGAGACTGATAGTTTTGTTTAAGATGTCTGGAGACAAATTTAATTAAACAAAAAGGCAGGAAAGGGCCGAAAAAGGTGCACCACATCTGTTGATGACAGAAGAACAAAAATACTATGTTTCAGAGATTAAAGAATTTCATGGACATACATCAGAAGTGATCTGAGTGATGCTGGTGTTTCTGTCAGCTCAAAAACAATCTGGAGTAGATTAGCAGATGCAAGACTAAAAGGTAGAATTCCACGAAAAAAGCCGTATCTCAATTTGCAGCAGCTCTAAAAGGGACTACAGAGGGCAATGGAACCCATTAATTGGACAAATGATTATTGGTCACAAGTTATACAGAGGGACGAATCTAAAATATCATTATTCAGTAGTGACAGCCTAAAATATGCAAGACGTGCTGAGCAGAAATGCTACATCCTGACTGCATCCAGGCAAATGTGAAGTACCCACATAGTTTTATCATTTAGTCATGCATACCAGCAACTGGTATCGGTTGCCATCATATTATCGATAGGACACTGAATGTCTCAAAATACATTGACACCATTCTAGAACCCAAACTTCTACATTCCATCAGTGGTCTATTTACCAACAATGCTTAATTTGCAATTCACATAAAATTAACGCATTAAAAACTTCTTTTTCCTTCAATCTGTGTTGTTTAATTTTTCAGTTCACCCGTGCGAAGAACGGGTATACCAGCTTGTTATTAATATTTCATTTACGAGTTCCATAAGGAACAAAGTAATAAGACGGACCTCGTAGTTTAAATGACGATCAAGTAACGAGAACGATAGCCGAGCTAGAGCCTCCATTTCTAATTTCCACACCATGACAACGTAAGGATTTTGACTTAATGCGTATCAGCTCTGTTACATGATAGAACCCCTAATCGTGATTATTTTTCAATAAAAAAACACGAAGGGACTACAATGTGCCACTATTTAACATGTGCCAACATTTATAGCCTTAGAATATTCACATTTTATAGCATAATGAGAAACACCTACCTGCTGTTCATGTCATTTATTTGCCACAGTAAATGTTTTATCATAATTTTCAGTATATATAGGAAGAATGAGGTCAAAGGAAAATATAATTTTAATTTTTGAAAAATACTTGTAAATAAAATTTAGTCCTATTCTAAGGATTCGTTAAGTATTATGAATTCTAATATATCAAAACAGAATGGATTAAGAGTACCATGTATTGTGCAAATATATTCTAAAAAAAACAATTATAAAATCATTAACAGTACAGTTTCCTAAGAATCATAGTTGAGATTTTTGACGATGTCCATTGGAATACATACGTTGCAAATACGTACAACAACTTTTAAACAAAACACATATTTCACGTAATTTTCTTCTTGATTCGAGAGAGAGAGAGAGAGCCGTATGCAAGTGTCTCAAAATAGATATTTTCATTTAAAAAAGATACAGCTTCAAAGTTTTAAACTATTTTAGAATAATTCTTTAACGATCTAAGAAAATCTAAATTTTACATTATGACATAAAGCAAGCACACATTCTCCATTTTCTTTCATTTTATATTATTGATTATACATTATTATAATTAATTAAAAATTACATTATTTTTGACACCTACGTAAATCAAGTTTGTGTAACAAATTCCTACATTTAATAGAATGAAATATGAATTTATAATAATTTAGATATTTTAATGCATTTACTGAAAATCAAAATATAAATAAGTTTTACTTAACAAAATTTAATTAATTTTATCTAAGTTTATTGCACCTTTAATTAAAATGAAATAAGTGCTTCTTTTTTTTTAACCCCACTACACCAATTTTTTAAAAATTTAAATGGATAGGCTGGTTAAAGAAATGTATAGAACAAAATACTCAAAGACTATTACATTTTTGAAAAACTTTTTTTTCTTAAATAATGAATAATTTTGTATTTGTGTCAGAAAATATTTAAAAAAAAAGATTTATCGTGTAATTATGAAAAAATTTTAAAATTAATTACTGAATCTAATTGTAAAGATGGAACTATATTTATTGAAAATTCGGTAGAGAGTTTTCTCAACCGGTATAGAAACTAAATGTGATTATAGTTGGAAATAGATTCCAAAAGTAAAAGAATATTCGATATTTATCATCTAGTTATTAGCCGTCATGTAGAAGTATTGATACACGTTAAGTCTATTGAGGCTCAAACGTCTTCTCATTGGTGTGGTGAGGAAGTTAAGAATGGGGTGCCAGCTCAGGTGTCGTCCTCGTCACTTGATCATGGTTCAAAATTACGAGGTTCGTCGCCAAAAGTCCTCGTGGAGCTGAACAGAGCGACATTACTTGTCACTCTCTCTCTCTCCGGTTATTGAGATTTTCATCGATTTCCAATTCTATAAACGATTTTAGAATATCTCTATGTAAAGCTAATAATTTATTATATAATAATGGTATCTGTTTACATTATGATCATTTGCTCATATTAAAGGTGAAAAATGTTTGTTCCTTAATATGTGTTCTTTGTACATTGAATTCTGTACTTTCAACTGCTTTTTCTAATTTGATCATTTATATTTTGTAATCAAATATTATTCCTTAACTCAGTAGCGCAACAGCCCATGAGAGCCAAGACCTGCTGTGCCTATCTCAGTATACGTGACGTTGGGCGCTGAGTTGCGTGAGCAGATGCTTCGGTCATGTGGTCAATATGAAGCGAAATTCCCAGTGTTTCGTCCCCAAGCAAGCATGTCACTTATTTATCGACCCACAGAAAGGATGAAAGGTTGAGTCAACCATGCCCAGCCCGGGTTTGAAACTCGCACCTGGGGTGTTGAAGCGTGATGCACTACTACTCAGCTTCAATATTGTTCCTAAAATAATATATTTTCTGTGTGTATGTGTGATCAGCTTATACTTTTTATCAACATTTAACATCTTTAAAATGTTTCACTTTGAGGGAGATTCAACGAGTTTGAAAACTAATATTTTGTTCAAAATCTGTATGTCATCTATAAAATTTATAAAGTTTTGACTACATTTTATAGCATCAAAAAATCAATGTTAATACTTCTATAAAAAAATTTCTCTTAACATTACCTTTTTCTATTACAAAGTGGTAAATGTTTACACAGTCTTTAAAATCTTAAGAATAAGTAAAGTGTTTATTATCAGTTATAATTTTTTTGTTGTTGTTGTCATATAAAGAAATTTTCGCATCTTTAAACAAATTTTAATTTTTAAAAGCCTGAAACTCAATGTCAGCATCTCTTTTGTTTTCCAACTAAGTTGTATTAAGATGACTTAATGCCAAGAAATAACTTTCGCATTTGAAATAATCGAAGCAAAAAAAGCAGGCGTTATTGCATATTAGAAATCATTAATTTCGTACAAACTCACCCACCCCTCCAAAAAAAATTTATTACTACAGTTAATAATAAAACTTGTTTATTGAAAACTTAATGTACATTCCATGATCATACTATAATTTCAAATATTTTTCCTCAGTTCCTTATATACAAATAAGCTAATTTTTAAAAAATAGCGCTTAAAATCCCATTCACGTTTGAGCAAGGAAATTATCTGAAAAGAGAGAAAAATACAAGTGCAGCTCTGTAAAAGAGCCGCGGTTAATTGCCCCCACAGGCTGGGGAAGGGAGAGCCACCCTCTGGAGAGGGGAGGGAAGAGCAGGAACAATGAGGGAGGGAGAGAGATGTTTGAACTCGTTTTCGACTACGACCTTGAACTGAGTGGGGAAGAAGCAAAGCGAAACAGTACTATTGAAATCGAGGCACCACAAATTCTAATGTTTCCGTGTTATTTAGCAACCAATATCACAATTAGTCAACAATGTATTACATTCTAATTTTAAACTATGTTTTAGATTGTCTCATTTCAAAACTATTTATCAAAATAACTAATGTACTTGTGTATGTGATCAGTTGTATTAAATATGTTTTTAAAAAAATAATGCAGTTTTTTTGCATTGAATTTTCCAAATTTGTTAAAAGTCATGTGTTTTATATATATAAGTCCCAATTTCATTTAGGTTATCCTCTTTTTGTATGATATTGGGTTATTTACACGCTTCTTTAAAAAGTTATATACATATATATATATAATTATATGTATATATATATATATGTGGGAGACAACAAGGGGTCCAAGACATTTGTCTATCTTTAACTTTATTTTAAAATTTAACAAAAATTAATTAAAAAGGTAGCTATTCTAACAGATAGGTTTACATGAATTCTCGACGGGAACGCCTGCTCGCGAACCTTCGTCTTTCTCTCTTCTCAAAAGTCTTAGTCAAATAGTTTCAGTTTCAATTCACTGCGCCTGCGCGCGAAGACTGCGTGGCTAGATGATGAGAACGACTGGATTTCTTGGATGCTATAACCGGCCAGCCTGACTATACGCTGTCCGCAGCGGTACGTCTTCCTTTTTTCCTTTTTCATCGAGACCAGAGGAGAATCTGAAACATACAAAAAAGACGGAACAGACAAGGACTATACGACAAATATACAAAGATTTAACATATCATAATTCTGCTGAACTAAACAGTTTCTCCATCATGTGAAGGCATCTCTTCGACATCAGGAAAGTTCCACAGGAAAACACACACATTGTGTTTCACAGGCATGGCATGATTCTGAGATGACGATAGGACGCTAGGATGAATGGAATCATTTATTTTGCTATCTTGGTCTTTATCAGATCCATCAGGCATAAGAACGTCTTTTTTAATGAACTCTTCTTTAGTTGAACGCATCGATATTTTCCTCTCTAGAGTTCTGGACGTCTGTTCAAAACGATCTCTCTTTTTCCTCCGTTTCCACTTCCAGGGCTCAAAGATCCTTTGGAGCAACACAAACCGTCTTTGTTTTTGCTCTTCATAGGTGAAGGGGTGTTGAAGCGGGAGATAAATTCCACGGAACTCGTTTTCATGGCACCATTGACTTTCTTACACAATACTATATCAGAACATTTTTCTCTTATAATGCCTATTTCTAACTTAGTACTCTTAATTTTATTACATTTATAATTCTTAATTAGAGAACTCAAATCATTTCTAGTATTAAAGTTTTTAACATATGACAAATCATAACTAGAGTTTTTTTTATCACACTTGAAACAGAAACAACACTAGGATAAGCATAAGCACCTAAAAGGATTCACTTTCATTCAATAAAACATCGCTCTTTGCGTGGCCTAGTTTCTTTATTTCAGTATATACACTGGGATGTATAATAAATTCTTCGGTCAAGGTCAGTGATATTGCCGTTCGAACACTTAGACCGGGAGAGTGTTGATCAAGAGAAATATTTATGGGTTTAACTTCTACCATACGCTGTTCGCCAAAACATGAACTTAATGTTATGATTTCTTCGGAAGGCTGGTTCACTCTAATTAGTGAGGAATTTAAAACTGGGATCTGGCAACCTGAATCAATCAAGGCTGTTACGGGCTGATTTTCTACAAAAATGCTTACATATTGAAGATTTGCGAACTCATCGCTATTTTGTTTTTCGCTCTCGACTTTCAAAGTATTCACGTTTATTCTATTATGGATGTGGTCGTTAGATTCTTTAGGTTTAAAACGCTTCTCACAGTCTCTTGCGTAATGAGATGAATCACCGCATATATATATAAAGCAATTTTTATTTTCTCTTTCAAGATATTGGGGATAGTTCTCTTTAATCTTTGGTTTAAAGTTTTGTGATCTATTTTTAAAGGGGTCTTGGGTATATCCATAAGTAATAGGAGTTTCCTTACGTGATCCGCCTCTAGATAAAATATAAATATCGCACTCTTTAGCTAAATCAATAGGCCTAAACCAATCTTCTGCTTCTCGAATGCCAATATGAGTTGCAGTTTCCTTATTTAAAGTTTCAAATAATTTATCAGAAATTATAAGATCACATAGAGATTCAAAGGAATTAACTTTTCTTAACGAACAATAATATTGGAAGTTTGCCGTCAATCTTGCAGCAAATTGGATGTATGTCTCGCCTGATGATTTTACAGCATTTTTAAATGAGTTTACACATTCGCGAGGGGTTAATTGGAATTCTCTGAGTACTATAGATTTTAGTTTTTCATAGTCATTTAATTCCTCCTTTTTAATATACAATAAGACGTTATGAGCTCTTTCGCCCAGAAGATTTATTAAAATTTCAGATTTATATTCGTCATTTATTTTCTTGGTTAAAAATGCGCGTTCTAATGATTGGAAGAACAGATTAAAATTTTCAGATCTGGTGGGAACAGGAAGAGATAAAGTTCTAATACTTTTTATCATATTTTCTATGTTTGTTTCGAACTGTTTATCTTCGACTTTAGCTGCAGGATTTAAACTTAATGCTTCATTTTTAGTCGTTTGAAGTTCGACTTCTTTTTCTAATTGCGCTAGCTGTAGTTTCGCGAGCTCAATTTTCTGTTTTTCTAAAGTTACCTCTCTTTCGTTTCGCGATACCCTCTCATCTATACAGTTTTTAATTAAAGTTTTAACGAAATCTGGATCACTTTCAAATGTACTACTCTTCTCAATTTTAGTCTTTAGTTTAGCTATAGTGTCAGTACTCTCCACAGTACCGTCTAGATCCTCAACAACTCTTATGAGATCAAAAAAATTAAAACATGCTTTGTATACTTAAATTAATATAAATTTAGATTAATATAAATTCAGTAATTTGTAAATAATTGGCCGTATGATTTTTAACATAGTAGAGAAATGCATCCCTTGTACTTAAAATAATTTACTGTAAAGAAACAATTGTGTGAAATTGTGGTTTCTTTTATTGCTAAGGTAAAAAATATTTCAATAAACCTTTTCGTTCATTTTATAGGCATTTAAATAAGGGAATTTATTTTTAATTCGGCGTTTAATATAGTTATTTTATAAGAGGAAACCATAAGAGAGTATCCTATGGTTTCTTACAGAACGAGAATTCTTACATTTTAAATTTGTGAATTTTTAACTTTCTCTTTATAAGAAAACTTATTGCGTGTAAATTAAGCATAGCGTATAGAGAGAATTTAGGCGTTTCATACCATTTAATTAAAAACTATAACACAGGCAGTATGTAATTCAACTTTTGCCTTGTTAGAACTCGAATTTCATTAGGTACAAAAAAAGAATGGCTTTCACAAGTATGTATTTATATATGAATAATTACATTTAGCAGTAATTAATTTAATTGAATTGAATTAATTGAATTTAATTGAATTTAAATAATTTAATTGAAATCCGCTTTTTCATTATTTTATTTGGCATAAATTTAGTAACAAATTGAGTCGAGTTTATAACATTATATGTGTAGATATATGATTATACTCTATGGAAGGATATATACTAATTTCCGTTTGAAAATGAGTTTAATTTATAATCTGATCTAGCTTGAAAGTATGAGAAAAAAATTGTTTCTAGTTAATTTTGGAAGTCTGCTTTTTTATTTTTACAGAGGGAGAGTTTGTTATAAAGTGATAAAATATTCAGCTTTGAAAAATTTTCCGTTTATATTAAACAAAAATATCAGAGAAACTCGATTCATTGTCAGAGGGAAAACCATAGCTTCCGGTCAATCCGTCATTCGACTTGGATCATTATGAATATATATACATATTGAGTTGTTATTAGTAAAACAAGTATTTACGATTACGTAACGATTAAAATATAATTTGATGACCCACAGAATGAGCTAAACAAATAACCGATTTAATAAAAATCTATCAATGAATATTCAGTGCACAAGCTATCTAAAATTATAAATAAACATTATATTTTGTAGAATAGAAAACTAAATACGAAAATAAAAGCTTTTCAAATCACTTTAGTAAACGCTTTTTATTCTGTATAAAAAAACTTACCCTTTCGATTTATAAGTAGTAATAACATTTGTAAAAGATCCGACTAAATCACTTATTGGTTATATTTAAAATACTTATTCGTAATATCTACAAAATGTACAACAGGGGAGCTGCTTCTTTTTTGAATTTCCGTGCCATGAGTAATCGTATTATCTAAATTAATCCAGTATCGTTTCGTTAAAAACCCGGAGCTTCAAAAAACAATCAAACAATAATGTAAGCGCTTTCTGCTTGTATTACTTACCACCGCAATTACATAATTCAACTTTTTATTCAAAAAATAATGAAGAAATAAATTATTTAATTTCATTTAAAATAAATTTGTTCCGTGTATTTAAACTTCCTATTTTGAAAGATGGTTATATATTTTTTTATGCTTTCGATAAGAATACAGCTTTCACGGTGTGAACAGGTCCACATCTAATGCGAAAATGAATGATTGGCATCGTATTCAAAGTGAGAGAAGCGTCTGCATCGCACGAATCCAAACAATAGGGAAGGGACTAGTCTACTAAAGAGAAGGTGGAAGGAGAATGTTAGTAGGTAGAAGTGAGCGTTAGCAGGGAGAAGTAGGGATTAGGGAAACAACCGCGAATGTTGAGTAAACGTAGTTGATTTAGTTCGCCATTTTTCCGTTTGCTGATTTCGTTTTCAATTGAATTTTTAAAAAATGGCTGGTAAGCATTTGAAAGAACAACAGCCCTTTTCAGGGCTATCTGAGAAGTTAAAACAGCTTTGCGCATTATGTGATGAGAAAATTTCGAACGATGAGAGAATTAAAAAAAACACTACATAGAATACCATGATGATTTTGAACTGAAACATGAAAAACACGTATTTAACACAGATGAAGGTTTTGAAGAGTGGAAAAATGAAGAAGAAAGAAGAATGAAGTCGTCTTTTGTGAAACGTGGAGGCGCCAAGAAAGTAACAAACAAGCAATTTACTTATTATATGTGTCATAGGAGTGGTATTTCAATTATTAAATCAGGAAGAAAACGCAATGAGAAGATAGGAGGATCTGTCAAATGTGGAAAGACATGTCCAGCTTTTATGACATCTATCCGAAAACAACAACAAGAAGCGATTAAAATAACAGTTGAGTATCAATCTGTGCATGCTGGTCGTGAAATGGAGGTAGGTAAACTTAATCTTCATGGAGATGATAGAAGAAATTTAGCTGCTCTTCTGAAAGCAGGGGTACCATCTACAAAAACTTCATGATGTAAGTCCCAGTTTTAAATTAGATAAAACAGTTTTACATTCTGAAGATTCAATATCTGTTGATTTGCAGGTTAAAAAAATGCAAAGGGGCTCCTATAATCCTGTTTTAGTGTAGAAACCAGTTGGTTCTGCTCTCACAAATAATCCACTGATCAAAAAACAGGATTTCATTCTCTGCATAATGACGGAATCGCGCAGTTGGAACTGCTGGAAATATATGGCAAAATATTATTATGATGGACTCTACTCATGGTACTAATCAATACGGTTATCTTCTGACAACCGTAATGGTATGCGACGATAATCATGAAGGATTACCAGTAGCAATTTGCTACTCCGTTAGAGTATGTAGCATTATACTTGAACCATTTTTTGAGGAAATAAGAAACAGGCTGACTCATTTACAGCCAAAAGTTTTTATGTCAGATGATCCTGCTTTTTGGAATGCTTGGCAAAGAGTATTTGGAGATGTTAAATACAACTTGCTATGCAGTTGGCATGTATCACGAAGCTGGAATAGGAATCTTAGTTCTAAAGTAAAAGACACAGAATTAAGAAAGGAGAGGAAAAATAAATTGACCACATTGGTGTCTGAAATTGACGAATTAACATTTGAACACATTTATGATGATTTTGTACAAAATTATACAAAAAATGAAGAATCAAAAAATTTTGTAGAATACTTTGTTAAAAATTATGGAGGAAGGAAAGAAAAGTGGGCATATTGCCACAGAATTGGATGTGGAATAAACGTTAACATGAAATTAGAAAGGCACAGATTGTTAAAATATGAAGAAGGCAGTGGTAAAACTAAACGATTAGATAAATCTCTTTCGATGGTTCTGAATGCAATTTTGAAAAAAATTGACGAGCCAAACAATTACCATGGAAAGGGGGACACTAACATCTAAAATATCTACAATAAGGACACAACATCAGAAAAGTTGTTCAGAAATGGGGAAAATTATTCGGCTCTCATACGTTGACACTTGAAATATTTTATTAATTTTTAAAAGTACAATAATATACTTCTACTCTATAAAAAGCTATTGCTATTAAAATGTGTGTGTTCATATTTGAATATATTTTTTATTAATTAAAAAATTCACACAAACATTTTCATAAACAAATACTTTTTCCTCATCACCAGAAATATTTGCTTGATACATGATCAAAAATGCTGCTAAACTTTGTAAGGAAACAGAAAACACAAGTATCTAATAAAACAATTTATCCTCTAACCATTATTGCATTAAAATTTTATTAAAGAAAATGTACGATTACTTTTCCCATTCATTTTATCATACATAAAAGTAAAATTTAAAAAAAATATTGACATATTATTCCAAACGGTTTTTCTCAAAAACGTTGCTCAGAATACTTTTCAAGTAAACATGGATACTTTCTCAGATTTCTTCAGGGATTAATTCCCTATAACTGAGAAGTTCTTCCCTTTAACTGAGAAAATTTTCCCTCTTTCAAAGTGCGAATTCCTCTTTACCTCCCTAGCTCTAAAATAGATTTGTCCACTTTTCGCTGGATGCAGACACTAGTAGTGACGAATACATTCAGAGTACTGGTTGGACGCTCCGCGGTTGCCGAACGTTTATTTTTTATGTATTTAAATGTGCCGTCCTCAGTAGAATAAACGAATAATTATCTTGAAAGACGTCTAGTCTTATTTTGACCAAAGTTACTCAGCATCTGGTAGATGCACCTGCAATTGAATTTCTAGAACACAAAGCAAGCGCCGATATTGGCGAGAAATTTGCTAAGCTCTGTAACCCCGCAGACTGTCATCCCCCTGTTTCCTTCCCCTCTCCTCTTCTAAAAAAGTGCTCTTTATTTAACGACTTCCCAAATGGAAGAAGGATCATTATGAACCATATCCCCACGAAGTTAATGGAAACTCGAAAATTTGTTGAATCTAACAGTAAGTACCTTTTATTATAATGCATATATTGACTATCATTATCAAATGTGTTCGCTTGGCGAAATGAAAAGTATATTCTGACAGTGAAAAATATTTTTTTAATGGTTTATTCCAGCGATCTTCAACCACGGGCCGCTCTAGAAACATTAAATTATTTCCCTCTTTTTTGCTGTGGTATATTTTTCATGGGTTTGAACTATTTTTTTATGAAAATCTCTTTATATTCATTTTTTGGTGTAGCTATATTTTATTCTTAAGTCACGATTAAATACAATTAAATTAAATTTATTAAAGCAAAACTGTCTAAAATACAAACAATCAACGTCCCCCTCCGCAGTGGTAAAATAAACAAATGTTGACCGGTCCGCGGAGATAAAAAGTTTGCGGAACACTGGTTTGATTGAATTTTTAGTTTTTGTTTTCAAGGTGTTTAAAATAGTTTTTTTTTGTTTAAGTGTTGTATTGGAGAGCCACTTTGGATTTGACGATTTTTATCTAAATGTCATGGTGAGATAACGAATTCATTCTAAAAAATAAACAATAAATACTTCCGAATAAAGTCCCTTGGCGACCGCTTTTAGTCGCTAAAAAAAAGGACCGTGCCAAGAGACCTCCCCCCTATACTACACTTAAACCTTTTTTTTTTTTTTTTTTTTTTCAAAACTTTTCATAGAACCTTTGGTAAAAAAAAAAAAAATTCTAGGAACAGTCCCCTGGTTTGTTTCATTTATTCATATGCTAATCAATCATTTCTTTTTACCTTTTTCTTTCTCAAAAAATCTACTTGTTTCTTAATCTTTCTCTACCTTGCTTCTAAGGAAAACATGGTTTTCAAAATGGTTTCTTGAAGAAAAAATGTGGAAAGCGCTATGTTTGTTTGAGGGAAAGGGAGATACCTCATTCAATCTGAAGCATGCATTTTGGATGCTTTTGTCCAGTATTGTATTTTAGAAGCAATATTTTTTTTTCTGTATTCTTCAAGAAAGCATTTTGGAAACCATATTTTTCTTAGAAACATAGCGAATGAAAAAGGCAAGAAAGAAATGATTGTTTAAAGTATGAATAAATGAAACATATTAGGATTTGTTCTGGTATTTTAACTAATGCATTATGATTCAGTTTTAGGATGTAACACATCAGATTCTCAGTTTAAGTGAATTTAATTACCGATCTCCTCATTTAATCTCAATTTTTATGCTATTATATTTTATTTTCTGAAAGGATACTTTTTATAACTTATATTTTATATTACATAATTTATTTTTATTATATTTTTGTAATAATTTGATATTAAAGAAACCTCAAGAATAATGTGCATCACAGCTTTGATGGATTATCCAATACATTATTTTGACTTTTCCTTAGACAGAATACTAATTATTTTATTTATATGTAAATCAATATTTAACCAAGGGAACCTATGAAACAAGAAACGTTTTTTGTCAGAGATGGTGAAAATAAAACAATGTAGTCTCCTACAACGCAGAAATTCGACGTTTTTTCCTCAGTTGTATCGCATTCTTAGAGATGTAAAAAAATATCCTCAAGGAAACTTGCAAGTACATACCAATGTATAAGAAATCGTAAGGAAAGTTGCATCCATTTCTCATTATTGCTTGTGATATTCTTGACTTGAAAAGTTTCTGTTTCTAAGGATATTGACTTTTTTTATGTCTGTTGTGATTCTTTTTATGAAAAGAGACTTTGCTACTGATGTATTATACTGTCAACCAAAGATTTAAAGTACATATTTTGCTAAACGAAAAGACATTTCTAGTGCAAAATATGTTACCAAATGCTCACATTGATAATATTCCCATGTTTGATTGTACACGAGAATAGCTTTAACTATTTGGCTGTATATTGCAGCACTTGGCAACATGTTTAGATTTTACAAGATCAGTTAACAGTATAATACTTAAGTTCTAAAATTTCTTTTCAGAGAATCACTGTAGTTGGAAATCTGTGCAAAATGTTAAGTAATATTCAACATAGGGTATGCCTTTATTTTAATTTCTTGTAATTCAGTTTTCTTTAAACTCTATTAGAATGATAACTGATAAAGGAATGTGTATATTAATCTTAGATTATATACAGAAAATCTGGTACTTAGTATCTCAACCTATTGCCAAAATTATATGAAACAATGCATATGGTTGCATATTCTGCATGTATGACACATAGGAAGGCGATTGTTGTAATAATACGTAACTACCGATTTATTTTATTTAATGTCGAAAGTGTTTCACATTTTTATTGATTTTAAAAGGAAAAAAATGAAATAAAAGAAAATTGGTATTTTCTCTTATTCTATCATTTTTCAAATAAAAAAACATTATCAAGTGCAGTTATCATTATTATTGTTTCCAAGCTAGTGGATAAAGTGGTTTTCCACTGTTGGCTGCATATCACAATTTTTATTTTAAAAAATTGGTCATGAGTTTAATACATAGCTACAATAAAATCTCATTGGTGATAAATTAGTTAATGCGTACTTATGACACAAAGATATCATAAACTTGAAGTCTATTTATAAATAGTAAATTTGATTTTTTTGTGGAACTTAATAGCTAAACAATAAAATAAAATATGTATGTAATTACAAATTATTGAGATGATTAACTGCATAAAAAAACCCCTTCAATCCTTGATAAGATTAAAAGTTCAAAAAAGTTTTTATCTTAATTATTAATGCATGAATTCAATTAATATGAATGCCTATAAATAGAAAAAAAAATCTGTAACTGTTTCAGTCTTTTTACACTATTTAATAGAAAGATAACTAAAATTTTATAATATACTAGCTGGTACACCCGTTCTTCGCATGAGTGAACTGAAAAATTAAGCAACACAGATTGAAGGATAAAGAAGTTTTTAATGAGTTAATTTTATGTGAATTTCAAATTAAACAACAACAAAAAGCTTTTTGCATATCTCAGCTGAAGAAAAAAAACACCTTTGTTAAATTTTAAGTCTGTAGACCTAATAGCTCATAAAAAGGATTTTTTTTTTATTTATAACTCCCCATTGCACTCTTGAGGGTCGATTTTTGAAAATACTACCCTAAGCTGATCTCTGTTCAGCATAAGTAACGCATTGTTAAAAGTTTTGTGTAATGAATGCTTAAAATAGAGTGTAAATAATTTATATCTGAAAGTATAATACATTAATATTGCTTTCTGTTGTATTTATTTTATGTTAAAATTGTAATATTCGCAAGCAACGCCATTTCTTAAATTATAATGGCAATTCAATAAAAAAAAAATAAAATGTTAATGATAGAGTGAAGTTGGCAAATGCCTAACTACATTCATAGCTCGAGCTTTATTAGAGCTTTGTAAGTACCGCTGTGTAGGGGCACAATGCACGTTAATACTTTATCCACCACATCATCATTTACTGCAGTTTTTTTCTTACAATATTTTTTTTGGATCACTACATTGAAAATTAAGGGATATACAAAAACAAAATACTCCACTTTGGAAAATTTAATCCGTTAGAGCTAATAAATTAAAGATATTCCACTGTAAAATTAATTATATACACCGTTCACTTAAAATAAATAGTCAAATCGTTTTCTAGGGTCTTCATTAACATACAAAAACATAAGACACTTAAATTGTGACATAAACAATTTTTTTGGGACAAACATAATAAAATTTGCAATCCGCTGAAAATGCCGTCAGCTGAAAACCCAATATTTGCTACAAAACTATTTGCCTTCCCTTCTAAAATACTCACCATAGAACACGTGCTGTCATATATCTTGGAAGAATGGATTTCAAAGAATATTCTTGCTAAGTATTGGTAGAATATTCCTTCTAAGTTGGTGTGGTGTGGTAGTTAGGAGAAGCCCCCAGCTCCACGTGTCGTCCACGTCACTTGACCATGGTTAAAAATTACGTGATACGTTGCCAAAAGCCCTCGTGTAGCTGAACATTGCGATGTTAATATTCATTCACTCACACACTCCAAAAAATACAGTACAGTAGTTATAATTATTTTTATACTTAAAAACGCAATATCTGCCTATTCGTTTGAAATTATAGCGTTATAATTAACTACTAACCACAAACAAATTTTGAAAATTTGTCCAAATGATGTAGAGAAAGTTTATTTACTTTAAGTACCAGAACTGATAAAAGCATTTATTTTGGAAAAAGATCAATTTCTTACTACCAAATGTGCATAATATATAATCATAAAAAAAACATTAAAATAAAGAGAAATTTATAACAACCTCTCCCTTCAAAACTTAGTTTTATTCTGAAATAAAAAATATAGGCATGATGCTGATCACAGGAATTAATTAGAAGCGAGTCTTGTATAGCCAAAACAAAAAGGGTTTTTCAAAAACAAAAGATAGATATATGCTGTGGTGGGCTTTTTTGCAGCGCATGCTAGAATTGCTTGCAGATGGCAGAATGTTTTCCTACTTTTCGTTCCTAAATATCGTTTTATTTTGGACACTTCGTACAATATCTTTATAAATTATAGCCTATGCTATAAATTATAGTCTATGTGTTATTTTGATGTATGAGCTATATTACTGTGTAAAGTTTCATTAAAATCCATTCTCAGTTGTTTTTGCGTGAAAGACCCTCAAACATCCTCAGAAACTTTTGCATTTATAATATATATTAGATTGACATGAAAAACTGGGCACCCAAGTGATTTCCACAATGACATATTGTATTTAATTAAAAAATGTTATTTAGATTTATTAAATAATTGACAACTTCAGAGTATATTGTTTTAGTCTCTGTATAAAGGTATCTTTTTTCTTCTTTTCCAAATTTTATCATCAGTCATATGTAAAAACTAAATAATATATTCCTTTGGTGGTATAAACTGTTTGCAAAAACTTTATTTAGAACAATTTTTTGAATGACTTCATTAGTGTTAAAAGCAGGTTTATATGTAAGCAATGATACTTACTGACTTTTTTCTTTTGTTTTCATTTTAAATTTATTCATATATTTAAATGTCAGTATATATAATTTTTATAATAAAAGTCAAGAGAAAAGTGATTAGATGAATTTTACTGTGTTTAAGTTGGAATTTACTGTACTTATCCCCAATTGACTTAAGCTTTGTTAGATTCTTTCGAAATATCATTTCATGTTTCATCAAAGTTTTACACAAATCCTGTTTTCTGACAAAATTAAATTATGTTTTTGAAAAAAATGTTTAATTTTGAAAGAAAAATATTGAATGTAGATAAGTGCACTTTAATTCTGAGTAAATCAAATAATTTTCATCCATTGGTAGGTGATGAAACTTAAAAAAATGTCCTTATTGAAAATAAAAATTGACATTCAGAAAGAATCAGATTATATACGACCATTAAAAATTGTGACTTTTTTACTGGGACATTAATCTAAATTTCTTTATTTTGAGGGATGCTAGCAAATAAAAATTATATTTTCAAGTGAACAAACTGAATACTCTCTGAAACTTTAATGGAGACAGTGGTTTTATTTGGTTAGAATGCTGCAAGTAAATATAACAATGAATTTATTATAATAAATTTGAATGGTATGAATTTTTTTCAGTATAGAATGTACCAATGCAAAAGTTGAGCATGTTTTGAATTGTGAGGAATCATTAAATTTATGCAATGTTCTTCACTCTTATGCTTTGAGAAAAAAATTTGTAAATAATTGCAAAATGTATATTAAAATCTCTCCCTCTTTTTAATGCAACACATCTCTCCTTTTATTACATTTTTTTTTTTTGTCTATTAAGAATATAGTCTTTATAATTTATCTTACAATCTTTATTATTTAATTCAATTTCTCGTTTTTCTTTACTTAAGCTTCCTAAATACAGTATCAAAAAATATACATTATTAGAGTTCTTCGGGAAAAAAGTTTCTATAAATATAATACTGGATAATTTAGTTTAAAAGTATTTTTTAAAATAAAATGTTTTTTTTTTATGTTCCAAAGATTGCCAAATTTTAGGCATATCTTGTATTCTATACCTTTGTTTTTATAATGTAAATTACTTAAGATTAAGAATTATGCTGCAGAAATTAATCAAAGAATTAATTATTTTGAAATGTGTTTGCTTTAAATTATGACATTTATTATAAGTAAGAGTTTTCATTACATCTTATGTTTTTCTCAGAATGTAGCATGCAATGCATTAGTAGCGTTTATTGGTTTGGGGGGGGATTTTTTGTATACCTTTAATCAATATGATAATAAATTTAGCAATATGATTTTATCTTATTATATTTTTGTCAATATAGGAAAGCATATATACTATTAAACGTTTTCAAATAGCATCGAAACAATTACATTACAGGCAGTATTCTTGTACTTTAGAGTTTAAATAGTTTTCAAATTATTAAAATGTCCAGTAATTTGATAAATACTTTGCATAATAACAGAATCAAAATATTATTCAGATATTTTGTTAGTATTTTGAATTTTACTCCTATTGTAGATGTTACATATGGTCTTATCCTTGTTTTATAGCAAAATCTAAGATTCCTCTTTAGCAAAATTTTTGTGAGACTCTGAGATAAGTACAATTGATCCTTTATATTTAGAGATAAACTTTCAATGCCCTACTCATTCTTGGCAAGCTCTATCATTAAAGCACAACATAATCTGAAGATAGGGGATGAAGATCTTATCAGGGATCATATGTTCTGATGATCTCTCAAGCTTGTATTGTTAGACATATAGTGTAGAAAAAATATAATTTTATGGGGTCAAAAATTCTGTTGTGTGAAGAGAATATGTGGCTCTAAAATTAATCTTTAAAATTTTTAAAAGAATTGTTTAGTTTTATGCTGTTTTTCATTAGATTTTGTTACTTAGATTTTATTAGCATTATTATTAGAAATCATTGATCTAAAACCTGTGCCTTTTTATTCATATTTTCTCTTGAATTTTTATTTTTTGTAAGATTGGAATAACAATATATATGTTTATGATATTCATTTATAAATTCAAATAATTAAGACAGATAAAAAAGTTTTTTTTTTGCAAGTCATTAGTTAGATTACAAAAATATGTTTCATTTTAAAAATTGGTCTACATGTTTTTTAATTATATTTACATATTTTTTTACTATATTTAGGAACCTTTTCGTTTTAACATTTCAAATTTGGAAGTGTTGAACATATTTGTTCAATATTTTAGCTGAATTTTAATATTATGAGATTTATTCATGAAAAAAAAAGAGTACAATATTCAGTAGAACATTTACATAACATTTTCTTTTATATTGAATTTATGCAAGGCTTGGCATTCTTTAAAATTATTATTTCTTAGAATAAACTTATAAATATATGTTTCTTTTATTGTTCATGTCAAACATAAAATATTTGATTTATTTAATATTGGATATTTTTAAAGTTGCAACATAACTGAATAAATTTAAAAGTTTGTCATTTGTCTCTCTCTCTTTCTCTTTTATTCTTTTGCCTTTTTGTATGCTGTGTATTAAATCTAAAATTATATTTTAAAAAGTATACTTTTATCTATTTGCTGAATGCATTTTATTGTAAGGCATTATACTGTTGAATGCATGTTATTTGCTGTTTTGAGATATAAAGGGTGTTTTTTTAGAGGTATAGAACTTTAAATTGCAATAAAACAACGATGTATTATTCGATTGACATGAATTTTTTTTATTCGAAAGATAATCTTGTGGCATTACATTTTAAATATGATTTCTGGCATATGACTGCCACGGCTGGCTCGGATGTAGTCCAATCTGGACGTCCAATTTTCGATGACTTTTTCCAACATTTGTGGCCGTATATCGGCAATAACACGGCGAATGTTCTCTTCCAAATGGTCAAGCGTTTGTGGCTTATCCGCATAGACCAATGACTTTACATAGCCCCACAGAAAATAGTCTAGCGGTGTTAAATCACAAGATCTTGGAGGCCAATTCACAGGTCCAAAACGTGAAATTAGACGGTCACCAAACGTGTCTTTCAATAAATCGATTGTGGCATGAGCTGTGTGACATGTTGCGCCGTCTTGTTGGAACCACAGCTTCTGGACATCATGATTGTTCAATTCAGGAATGAAAAAGTTAGTAATCATGGCTCTATACCGATCACCATTGACTGTAACGTTGTGGCCTTCATCGTTTTTGAAGAAGTACGGACCAATGAGTCCACCAGCCCATAAAGCGCACCAAACAGTCAGTTTTTCTGGATGTAATGGTGTTTCGACATACACTTGTGGATTAGCTTCACTCCAAATGCGGCAGTTTTGTTTGTTGACGTAGCCATTCAACCAGAAGTGCGCTTCATCGCTAAACAAAATTCGCTTATGAAAATCGGGAACAACGGCCATCTCGTTTTGGGCCCATTCGACGAATCTACGCCTTGCTTGATGATCGTTTTGATGAATTGCCAAACCAAACTGAGAATAAATCACTTGACAGCTGTTAAATCGGACGCCATCTTGGAAAGTAATGCCAACTTAAACTTCTATACCTGAAAAAAAACACTCTTTATTTATTTTCTTGTATATATCTATAATTATACAGGCGTAGATTTATCTATAAATATAGTTGAAATTTATTTAATACTACTTGATGTGCGATACCAATAAAGTTACTGCTTTTAAATTTGTATGTCGTTTTTTGTTTTTATTTCTAATTTTATTTTCCTCTTTCTAACTATTCTGAAAAAAAAAATAAGATAAATTTTAAAATTAAGAAATAATCATAGTTATGTAAAAAAAAAAGAAATATACGAATACAAAAGGCTCTTATAATTTGCTACAATGTGTAACGTCGTGTATAGCTAGTATAAAAAAATGTTACTGCCTAATACATAATAAAAGCATTGTTTATTTGCTAAAGAATTTGTTAATGAAGTAATATAATTCAGTCCATATGCCAAGCCGATGCAGTCAGTCTATATTCCATTCTCAACGCCCCTAGCGTTCATCGTCTTTCCACTCCAATCTCGGACTAAGCCCTTTTCTCCATCCAAGGCCGGGCTCCTCTCTCTCTCGTCTCTTTTCCTTTTCTCCTCTCTTTTCCCGTAAAAGAACCTATTGTGTTGTGTGATTTCAAACTATAATTAGATGCACATTTGAACGACTTCCTTTAAATAATATTTTAATATATATCTACTTCACTGTACAACACATTACTAATTACCGATACAGTTTCATAGTTGCGTGTTATTTATATACAATCCTCCACTCAGTCACAGTTAAGTCTTTAACTGGTGACAGTTAAATATACCACATCTCCTCCCTCCTTAAAGAACAAGTCTCTCCGGAGGCCGCCTGATTCTCCCGGAACGCCTAGGAAATGGTCTGTCTGGAACTGGTGGACTCCTCGTCTCGGAGTCAGTCTCTTTAGCTGAAGACTGTGATAGATCTGGAACCGCAACATCAGTTGATGGCACTCCTTGTACGGAAGATGAACCCAATTCCTTGTTCAGATCCTTAGAAATATCTTCCGCCGTTTCTGCATGCTGAATATTAGAGTTGTTTTCTCGAACCTCTGATGATGGAAATCTCTGGTGCATAAGTGGAATGATGTTTTCTTGCACTTTATCCCCCACTGGACGGATCTGATCAACATGTCGTCTCACGAGGGTTCCTTGAACATCAATGATGTAGTGGAGTACGCCATCCTGGTTTACAATGGTACCAAACTTCCATCTAGTATTAGCTGGGGTCTGTAAACTCTCACAGCCACTCGATCTCCAACATCAAATTTCCTATCTCGGAATTCGAAATTATCTCTTCGTAATTTATCCTGAATTTTTGTTTTCAATTCAGGTAAAAGTAAATCTATCCTGGTTCTAATGTCTCTTTTTAAGAATAACATGGCTGGACTAAGTGTTGTAGTTACATTAGGAGCTTTTCGGTATTGCATTAAAAATGTACTTAATTTCTGCTGTATAGTACCTTCATATTTATGCATAGCTCTTAATGATTGCTTTAAAGTAGCAACATAACGTTCTGCTTGTCCATTACTAGAAGGCTTTATCCTTGTGCCTAACTCCATTTTTATGCATAAATCGCTGAAATTCATAGGATGTAAACTGAGATCCATTATCGCTGACAAGTACCCTAGGTAATACGAATCTTGCAAAACTATCTCGAAGACATTCGATGGTTTTCTTGGTTGTGGTTACCTTCATAGGGTATACTTCTAACCATTTGGAATGAGCGTCAACGATCAGAAAAAACGTGTGTTCAAAAATTGGTCCAGCAAAATCTACATGAATACGTTCCCAGGGCATACTGGGATATTCCCAGTAATGAACTTTAGATTCTGGAGGATCAGCCTTATATCTAGCACAATCGACACAGTTTTTTGCGGCTTCTTCAATATCGTTATCTATATTTTTCCAATAGACAAACGATCTAGCTATAGCCTTCATTTTTACTATTCCTAAGTGTCCAGCATGTAATTCTTCCAGAACGTTCTTCCGAAATTTCCTTGGAATACAGACCCTTTGTCCGTACATAATACAACCATCCTCAATGGTATACTGGGCTTCCCTCCCTAGCAAATCTTTACCTTCCCTTAAGGCTCTTAAGAGTGGACCCAGCTCTATATCTTTACTCGTCTCCTGTCGTAACTCCTTAGAAGTAACCGGTAATGCTTCAATCTGTGACATCTGAAATATTGTGATGTCATCTTTAACTTCAAGCTCTTCGGATGTTTTTGGTAAACGAGAAAGAAAGTCTGCATTTCCGTGTTCAATCGTTTTACGGAATATTATATCAAACTCAAATGACTGCAAAATGAGCGCATAATGTAAAAGTCGGGTGGCTGCCAACACTGGTAAACCTCTGTTTGAACCAAAAATAGCTATCAAAGGTTTGTGATCTATTATCAAAGTGAATCTTCTACCTTTCAAATATAGATAAAACTTTCTTACTGCCCAGACTATTGAAAGAGCTTCTTTATCAATTTGGGAGTATTTTTTCTCGGACCCAGATAAAGTTCTTGATGCGAACGCGATCGGACGTTCAGAGCCATCTGGATATACGTGTGACAGAACACAACCAATACCAACTGGAGATGCATCACTAGCTAAAGTTAAAGGTAGGCTAGGATCATAATGCACCAAAATTTTAGGTGAACAAATTTCCTTCTTTATTTGCTCCAAGGCAACCTGGCAATCCTTCGACCATAAAAATCTAACATTTTTTTTGTTAAATTATTAAGAGGATTAGCAATAGTAGCTAAATTTTCACAAAATTTCCGTAAAATTAACTAACCCTAAGAAACTTTTTTTACTTCATGAACATTTCGGGGTACAGGAGCATTTACAACGGCTGAGATCTTTTCGTCAGTTTTATGTAACCCTTTTGAATCGATTCTATGCCCAAGAAAATTTATTTCATTTTGGAAAAACTTACTTTTATTTAAATTAAGCTTTAGCCCGTGTTCTCTACATTTCTTAAAAAAGTCCTCTAAAGCTGTAAAATGCGAAATTTCATCTCGCTCCCTGTTATTCTAGCATCATCCATAAAGACCTTGACTCCATCCATACCCTGAAATAGTCCGTCAACATAGCGCTGCCAAATAGCAGGTGCCCCATTTAATCCATACATAAGTCTTTTACAAATATATAATCCCTTGTGGGTATTTATAGTCATTAATTTCTGACTGTCGGGATGGACTTTCATTTGCAAATATGCATGCTTAAAATCTAATTTTGTAAATTGTTTTCCCCCATTTAAACTACCAAAAATTTCATCCAATCTTGGTAAAGGATGCTGAGGAACAATTAAATTTGGATTCACACAGGGTTACTGAATAATCAGCACATAGTCTTATACTACCATCGGATTTAACAACAGGGACTACTGGGGTTGCCCATTCAGAGCTGTCGACTTTTTCTATGATACCCTCTTTTTCAAGTCTGTCAATTTCGTTTTCAACTCTACCTTTGAGAGCAAAGGGTACTGTTCGAACCCTACAAAATATAGGTTTTACTCCATGTCTGAGTTTTAATTTAGCCTCATAATTGTTTATTGCTCCTAATTTATCATCGAAAATATCCTTATACTCTCTTAGAAGGTTATTTAAATTTTGTTCGGTTTTTGCTCTAAAAGCTTTAATAGCCGGCCAATCTAAATGAATTTTATAGAGCCATTCCCGACCCAGAATAGTATCTAAGTTTTCTTTCACAATGTATAAGTTCAAGTTTACTTTTTGATTTTTATATTGTACCCTTACAGTAACATATCCTAATGGTATAATTGAATCTCCTTTATATGTTTTAAAAACTATATTTGTAGGTTTAATTTGTTTATTTGAAATTTTCCTGAAATTTCCAATACTCATTACACTAACCGCTCCCCCGTATCCAATTCCATAGAACAACTTTTGTTTTAAATTTTTAAATTTATCATAATTGGAGGTCGTTTTGGTTCTTCCTCGTGTAATATATAATCCTGAATTTTTAATTCGTATAGTGGAATTCTATTTCTATCTTCAACTTCATTTAATAGAGTTACCTGTTTTTGTTTAAGCGATTTCGCATTTGCCTTTTTAGATGCGAAGCATGCCTGTTTAATGTGCCCAATTTTCCCACAGAAATTACATTTACTTGAAATAAATCTACAATTCTCTTTTTGCATGGTTGGTACCTGTGCATCGTGAACAATATAATGTTTTCTTTCGGCTTTTTGTAAAATTGGATTTTTATCCATGTGTTTTTTAAAAGTTTGCATTGAATTTATTGCTCGGCCCATAATATCATTTGTCCCTTTAAAGCTTTTTCCATAGCCAGTGCTATATTTAGCGTTTTCTCGAGATTAATATTATCTTCCTCAAATAATCGATCTAAAATCATTTTATCCCGCAACCCGCTTACAAAATACGTCGCGTAACATAATATTCAACATATCTTTATCATAATCACAATTCATTGCTAGAGCCCGAAGCTCGGCAATGTATGTACTAATACCTTCCCCTTCAGTCTGTTTTCTGTTAAAAAATTTGTGACGAGAAGGTATAATTAAAGGTTTGGGGGTCAAATGTTTCTTAAGTGCATCTTTTAATTTATCTAACGTTTGGTCGGAAGGAATGTCAGGTGCAAGCAAATTCTTTAGTAACTGGTACAATTTTGCACTAAGAGACGAAACAAAAACCTTAGCTCGATTTGCTATTGGTACATTCTGTACATCTGAGTAAGTTTCGAATCTTTCAATGAAACTATCGAAATTTTCATTTTCTTCATCAAATTTGTCAAATTGTACAGTTACTTTATGACTATGAGAATCATCTCTAATTTGCAGCGCTCGAATCAAATCTTGATTCTGCCGGAGTAAGTCTGCAATTTGCTGTTCCATGGTTCCTTCCGATTAAAGAGAGAGAAAAAATTTCCTTTACCTTGAGCAGTTTTCAGGCAATGCCTTATCCAAAAGAATCTCCAATATATCCCATCTTCGTCGCCAACTATTGTGTTGTGTGAGTTCAAACTATAATTAGATGCACATTTGAACGACTTCCTTTAATTAATATTTTAATATATATCTACTTCACTGTACAACACATTACTAATTACCGATACAGTTTCATAGTTGCGTGTTATTTATATACAATCCTCCACTCAGTCACAGTTAAGTCTTTAACTGGTGACAGTTAAATATACCACAGAACCCTTTTAAACACCAGGGATGTGTTCACAACACACCCCTCGTCCCTTCTTATTGGCAGGTCACAAAAATATCTTGGCCTCCCTAGTCTCCTCCCTCTGTTCTCTAAGCTCTTCTCTCCTAAAAAAGACCCTTTTAAACAACAGGGTTGGGTCCACAACATGCCCCTTGTCACTTATCATTGGCTGCCCCCGGCCTCATTAGCCCTATTCGCGTACGGAACTCACAATCACACTCTCTGCCCCGTCTGGAATGTACTGGCGCCAGATTTCTCGTTCGACATCTGGACATTTTGTTCATCGCACTGTCTTTGTTCCTTTGAGCCATTCTCTAATCATCTGCCTAGGCGACAGTGTTCTCCGTTAGATAGGATTCGTCTATTATCAAAGGGTGTAGGAACTCTCATGTCCATTATGACTTTCAGTCAGAGTGTCGTCACGAATCCGAGGACAAACAATAAACAATGACCCTTAGCCACGTGCACTGGTCATTTTACAGCTGGTGGATCGTAAAAATTCAGGGACAATCGATGGGTGTGAGATCACAACAATCGAAGGCGTCGTACTTGTCCTTGAACAGCTGGTGAAACTATAAAAATTATCGTGAATCGAAAGATGGGGATTCACAACAATCGACGATGTCACAAATGTAATAAATGCGTTTATGTTCAATGCAATGCGTTCGTAGTAATGGATAATCATATACTTGCAATTATTATTTAAATAGGAAAACTAATATTTACTCATGTTTTAAGTACATGAAATACAATTTAATATGATTAGTTTACTATTTTTTTAAATATCCTGTAAAAAAAAAGAGTATAATTAGTTTAATAACAAAAAGTATTCAAAAAAATGCATCAGAGAAGCTCCGTAGGCGATGGACGATTTCTCCCTACTAGTAATGACGTCACAAATCATTGGCCAGGCCTTGTATCTAGGAGGTGCTGACTCCATCCGCCACTGTTTTTTAGCAGATTTACTCTGCCCATTTAATTATCTCTATTATTTTTTATATTTTTTTTTTTTTTCACTTTATGTCACCCCATTAATTCGGTTCTAAATTTATCAATTCTGATGAGGAGGTACGTCCCTCATTTAGGGACAGTAACTCCGTAATTTACATGTCACTTGCCAGTGGAAGAACACAAAGAAAACATTTTAACCGAATTCTCATTGCCTGATTTCATCTCAGTAGCTAATTTGTTACGTTTAGACGTGGAAACAAACCAGTAAAATTTAAGCAATAGTATGTTTAAAGCTTTGACGAACTTAGATGAATTCCAACTAACATTGAATAACTCGAAATCATCTTTTTCTGAAGTAGAAAAAATAGCTTACAATACTGAGAATCAACCCATATTTCAAAAAAGAACGGCAGTAAATCCGCCCTCCTCACTAAATAGGAATTTTTCACCGTAGGGAACTAGCCAAGGTCACGAATATTCCCCTTTTGCGGATTCAACCCTAGCCAGAGAGTTCAAGGCTTTCAACCCTTGCCGCCGGTTGCGTGGTAGTTGCGGACACATAACATTTCGTGGTATTTGCGGACACTACGAAACGCATCATGGTATTTGCGGACACATCCCCCCCCCATCTTAGAACAGATAAAGGGTGCAGATAAATAAGGAAATAAATACTTTTAAAAATCACAAAAATTTAAAACGGTATCTTAAGTAGCAAATCTCTTTCAACTGGGATAACGTTTTCTTTTTTTTTTTTTACTGAAGTTTTCTGTTTTTACATTCGATTATCGAATTACAAGGATAAATACATTTTTGCCAATCAAATTTAGTCATTTATATTGAATTAAGATATTATAGTGTGAAGGCATTTTTTAAGCATTGTGAAATGTAATAAAAATAAATACTTCCAGAGAAACATTTAAAAATCAATAGTAAGTAACAGAATAATGAAAGGTATGAACAAATTTCAGGAATTTTGTGGAAAACTACATTTTAGAGTAAAATAAGTATTAGAAGAAGTGCAATTGCCATAAAAAAATTAGCTAATTTCATTAATATAATTAAAGACAAATACTAGAAGTAAAATATATAAAACAGATGCAAGTAAATAAAAGAAAAATAAATACAAGTAAATAAATATTAACCTTTATTACATACATTCTCAACGTGGGCGATAATGCCTCCTTGTGGGCGTTTGAGGCTTTCAAGGGGGCAGTAAAAGACCCAGAGAAAATTAGGGGGCACGGAGGGGCTTCGGCAGATTAACCAAATATAGTTTTAAAAGACTAAAAAAAAAACTCGCTGCTTACGTACTAACAAAATTAAACTTTTATACTGGTTAGCTTATGTTGATTGAATTTATTTAAATCATTTCCATCACGTGTAAGAAAATTCCCATTTTTCGGTAGTTCGGGAAGTGGATGAAAAACTTAAGGATTACAATACATTTAGACCAACATTAAATTAAATGATATAGTAAATTTTAATTTCTGTAGTGTACGTGTTGTGTCTTTGTCTGTGAGCAGTAGGAATAATGTTTCGTCCTCTGCATTTCATTATGTATATTATACAAGAAATATAATTAAATATGTTCACCAGGAATTAACGTGAGATATTTTAAAAGCTAAAACTGACATTTTTTTTATTATTTTGAAAGCAATAGTTTATTGTGAATTACTTCATATAATCAAAAGCGTCTTTATAACAGGTAAGCTAAGACTTTTATTCCAATCTTTTAAATAAAGAAGAAATTCAATAGCGCTGCAATTCCAACAATGTCTTATCTAAAACTAAAATACATAATATTACACATTTAAATACATTAGTTGCAATAGCTTACAGATTCGCAGTGGAGGGTTTTAGAAAAAAAAAACTAATTAAAAAAATATGTTCTCTATTAGTATTAGTATTAGTAGCATTATTTTCACAATATTACCAATGTGTTAATAGTAATTAGTTTGGATTTAGTGTCATTTCCTTTCTGTTATATTGTAAGCAAAATATTTTTCTACAGTGAAGAAAACGTTGAATATGCCGATGAAGGAAGAATAGCAATTATCTTTATTTTCAACAACAGAAAATGGCATAGATATACAAAACATGTAACATTTATATGTAAAAATGTATTTAATGCATTTGTATATATACACTGCTCAAAACAACTAGGGGAGCACATGATTTTAACAAAAGTAAGCAAAGATGTATACCAATAAGTAACATAAAATGAATCATCCATAATGTAAAGCCTACCAGGAAACAGAAGAAGAAAACTTTATATGCAAATCAAAGTTCATGACGTCAAAAACCAGAAAAAGGAGATAAGGGCAGAAATCGGGATGTTGCAGAAACGTCTGTTTTATTGCCGTAACTGTGAAATTAAATTCGATTGCGCAGTATTTTTTTTTGAGACAAGGTTACTTGATAATGTCTCAAGAATGTGATTTACCGGAATCCCCCATGGCATTGCATGTTATAGGCAGACTGGAATCCGGGCAAACACAACGTAGTGTCGCGGACGCTGTTGGAGTCGCCAGAAGTGTTGTTGCAAGGATGTGGAATCGATTCCAAGAAACAGGAAATGTTAGACGTCGACCAGGGGCAGGTCGGCCACGCACCACTTCATCAACTGATGACCGGTATATACAGTTAACAGCCCGTCGAAACAGAACAGAGAATGCTACGCAGCTGCAAAAACAGTTGCTCTTGGCAACAGGACGAAGGGTGTCCAGCCAAACAGTACGTAATCGGGTTCATGAGGGAGGGCTCTATGCACGTAGGCCAATGGTCTGCATTCCGTTGACCCCACGCCACCGTGCGGCCCGAAGAAGATGGGCTGCTGAACATCGAGATTGGGAGCAACATGATTGGAGCCAAGTGCTGTTTACAGACGAGTCCCGATTCAGTCTAGAGTGTGACACCCGACGTGTTCTTGTATGGAGGGACAGGGGCACTCGAAATAACCCCGCATTCGTTCGTGAAAGGTCACAATACAGAAGAGCTGGTTGGATGGTATGGGGTGGAATCAGCATAGGCGGATGTATGGTCCTGAATATCATTCGGAATGGCACTTTGACGGGCCGAAGGTATGCAGACGAGATACTTCGACCTCATGTCATCCCTTACGCTGGAGCCATTGAAGATTCCTTTGTTTTCCAGGATGATAATGCCCGACCGCATAGAGCTCGTCTGGTGGAGAACATGCTTGAAGCTGAAACAATACAGCGTATGGAATTGCCAGCGTGCTCTCCTGACCTGAATCCAATCGAGCATGTTTGGGACATGCTCGGACGACGCATTGCTGCGTGAGCAAGGCCGCTTGTACTTCTTGATTGTACTTCTTGAGGAGTGGAACAGTATTCCCCAAAGTCTGATCGATAACCTCATCGCATCCATGGCAAAAAGGTGTGCAGCAGTCTTAGCTGTTCGAGGAGACCACACGCCCTATTAAAACTCATGCATCATGTCTAAACAGTACCTTTTTTTTATCGTTTACATGTAACCAAATAGTTGCCCTAAATCATCTTTTCATGTTTTTTCCATATTTTCAAAGAATTAAACCTTAATTCCAAATTTTTTGCATTGTACTATACATTGTATGCCAATACGTGGCTGTCTCACACGGTTTTCTTCACTTTTTTGCTTGCTCCCCTAATTGTTTTGAGCAGTGTACAATCAGCATGAACAGATTGTCAGAAGAAAATTTACTTCGTTGTGCATTTAAGCGCATCCTTAGTTTTTGGATTTGGAACAGATTTTTTTTTTTGGTTTTGTGAATAAAGGACATGACATGAGAATAACAGCAGCTGAGAAGTGAAGGTGTAGTTTCATTGATTGTAAAAGAACTTCAGTCGTGAAAACGAGTTGTCGTTCTTGAAAGGGGTTTGACGCACTCAGCTGATTGCCAAGTGAGGAAAGGTAGCTTTCACAGGAAAGCGGTGGGTGGTTGAGGGGTGGTGCTTGAAGACATCTTGGGGTTTTTATGAGTTCCTATCGTAGAATGAAAGTTCTGGTGTAATCTGGAGATGTAGGTCCCCACAGGTTCTATTCTCAGTTCCTTATGAATGACGGAAACCGGGATGTATCTGGGAATTCCTGCAATGCCTCTGATGGACATATTTTGGATGCGCTGAATTTGTAGAAGCTTGTCTCTCGCCATATTTGCCCGGATTTGGTAGCCACAGAGAAGAGAGGGACGGAGGTAAATTTTATAGATTAAAACCTTGTTTTAGAAGGGGAGCTTAGATCTTTTTCTCCGAGAATGTTAATGAGAGTGAAGTATTTTTTCCAGTACTTGATTTTAAGTTCTTGATGGTGAGACTTGTAGCGGAGATTATGGTCGAGGGTGAGTCCAAGATATTTAACTAGTCCAGGCTATTGCTCTGTTAAACAGCAGGAGGGGGGCATTTGGAAGGCTCGGATTAACGCATCTGAACATAATAGCTTGTGACTTGTTGGTGTTAGTGGCAATGCGCCATTTCGTCAACCATTTGTGAAGGATATGGAGGTAAGATTGGAGACCAGAGCTTTTACTTCCCATTCGGTTTTCTCGGTGACGACGATGGCTGCATCGTCGGCGAATAGGTGAACAGAGACCGCCGGGTGCGTGGGGAAGTCACTTGTATAGATATTGAAGACCAGAGAAGACAGAAGAGACTCCTGCGGACAACCAGAATTTAACGATCCATTTGGAGAAATGAAGTGATCTATTTTGACTGTGAAAGTTCGGTTTTGAAGGTAGCTATTGATGATGTGAATTAGGTAAGGTGGAAAGCTAAAGGTGATGAGTTTGAAAACCAGTCCTTTATGCCATATTCTCTCGAACGCCTTTTGGACGTCCAGGAAAACACCTCCCGTGATCATCCTCCGGCTGAATCCATGAATGACCTGGTTTGTTCACCCTGAGCAGTGGTGTAGTGTGCAGGTATTTTCTCTGAATCCATGTTGGAAATCTGGAATGATGTTATTTCGTCACAAAAGGCTTTCATGCGTTCTAACAGAATCTTCTCAAAAAATTTTCCCGACCGTACTGAGAAAACTGATGTGTCTATAGTTTTCAGCTTGTGAGTCATTTTTACCAAGTTTGGGCAAAACAGTAATTTTGGCTATTTTTTAGAATATTGGGAAGTACTTGTAGATTAGGCATTTATTAATGATCTTCGTTAAGTTAGTTATTGCAGTGAGAGGTTGAGTTTTTAGAGCTATATTTTTGATGAAGTCCAGTCCCGGGGCTTTTTTGTTGTCTAATTTGAGGATAATGTTCATTATTTCTCCAGGGGTTGTGAGGGGAGGTATGGTATCTACGTCACTGGCCAGGAACCTATTTGTTTTTTTATCGACTTCATCGATGAATTTTACATCGAAGGGCTCGGGACTATTGGAGAAGGAGTCTTCAAGTGATCTAACAACGACATTACCCTTCGTCTCAGCATCATAGACCAACCCTTGAGGACATATAATTGGCGGGATCTGACGGAGCTTATTTTCCTTGTTTTTTATAAAGGAGTAGAGGTCTTCTGCTGTTGCTTGTTCCAAAATTTTATTCCAAGTGCTATTTTTGAAGTTATTAATTGCGGCCTTTAATTTTACGCTGGAACTTGTTTATTTGAGTCTTGAGAGGGGGGTATATGGTTTGTTGCCATTCCTGCCTTAGTCTATTTTTATGTTTAATTTTTTCTCGGAGTTGACGAGGGATGTTTGTAATGGGATGGTGGATGGCTTTATACGTGCTGGTCGCGTGAATAGCATCTTCAATTCTATTGTTCAAGTTGGTGACAGTTTGGTCGATATCGTTCTTATTAGAGATGGTTGGGTTTCCGGGGATAGACTCAGAGAGTACGGCTTGGAAGTTATGCCAATTTGGGAAGGCGAAGGTGCTGAGAGGTGGCGACATGTTTAGACTAATGTCGAAGCTCACGGGGTTATGGTCACTTGTCAGTTCAGAGATGGAAGTAGCTGACATATTGTGAAGACCCTTAGCTAGTGCGAAGTCAAGTGTTTCATTTGATCCGGAGGATGACGTCCGCGCTCCGATCATGTATGTAATTTTCCAGTTCTTGGACACGAGTTCTAAAGGCCTGGCAGTTCCATGAGGTGATTCGTAATGATGTATAGTCATTGCGTACTCTATTGAATGATGTCATTGTAAACATAGTGAAAGAGGGCAGATAGGCGAGCTGATCTGGCGTTATGATTTTTGGCTATTTGGATGAAGTCTTGCAGGCCTTGGAAGAGGTCGACGACTTCAGGATCTCTGAGCTGGGTGAAGAGGTCAGGACTGGTTTGAGTGCCTGGTTCCTGAGGTGATTGGGAGGTGGAGGGGATAGGTTCTGGCTGCACGGTTGGAATGGAGGCTTTAATTTGATTCAGGCTGACTTGTTTGGGTACAAATAGAGGTAGAGTGGTTTTTTCAGTTTGGGCCTTCGCTCTCTGTTCCCTCACGTTAACTAGGGTTATAGTAACTTTGTCTGTCTGTTACGCCTTCACGACTAAACCACAGAACCAATTTTGGTGAATTTTGGTATAAAGATAGATAGAGAGGACCTTAGAGAAGAAAATAAAACCGGTCCGTGGATCAAATGGTGCCGGGCCACCTAAAGAACATTAAACTGTTGCGATGCGCAACTTTCCACAGAAATCACTTTATATTCCACGTTAAATCACTTTTATTCATTTTTGGTGTAACTATATTTTATTCTGAAGGCATATTTAAATGTAACTAAATTAAAATTGTTAAATCAAAATAATCTAAAAGATAAACAATCAACGTGTCTCACCCTCGGCGGACCGCGATAAAATTATCAAACAGCAATAAAAAGGTTGCGGAGAGAGAACACTGATATAATACATATATATACATATTTATGTAAATAAACTGTACTCTAATAAACTTAATTTTTTGTGAAATATATGGGGGGGGGTGTTTGTTTTAGTACTTTTAACATGAATTTCTTTTAGCACGAAAAAAAAACCCCTCTCAGTTTTTTGTTAAACGATTTTCACTGCATGTAAATTTTCTATAAACTATTTTAATGATCCGAACATCAAGATTCCTTAATGCTATTTGTTTAGCTAAAAAATAAAAATGGAAATTTGTATGTATGTATGACCTCGCTTCACTCCAACAGTGTTCAACCGATCACTATGAAAATTGGCATGTATATGTATTTTTTTATGGAGAAGAGTTTTGTGCTATCTTCTTCGTTGCACTACCAGGTGGTGCTACAGTATATCAACTTCTGCATAGTTCAATCAATTGCCAAGTTGCCAACTTGACTCTATCGCCAACATTTCGCTATGTTTCCATTGATTCGCCGTTATAATTTATGGAACGGCGTTTCTTGCGAATATTACAATTTTAACAAAATAACAGAAAGTTATGTTAACGTATTGCACTTCTAGATATAAAATATTTACACTATTTCAAACGTTCATTACAAAAAATTTGGAAAAATGTTTTACTTTTGCTGAGCAAAGATCAGCTTAGGAAGGTGTTCTCAAAAATCGAGAGAGTTAAGGGGCGTTATTAATTAAAGAAATCATTTTTATCAGCTATTAGATCTACAGACTTAAAATTTAACAAACATGTGTTTTTTGGTTTGTTTAATATGCATTTCCCGTAAAATTAACTCATTAAAAACTTCTTTATCCTTCAGTCCGTATTGTTTAATTTTTCATTCCACCCGTGCGAAGAACGGGTATACCAGCTAGTATATATATATATATATATATATATATATATATATATATATATATATCTTATCTTATTGAAGAAAAAATAAATACTTTTCATCTCTTATCAGGTAAAGGTAAGCTATTCATGTTTGATGTTGCATTTGAACTGTTATTGGCTATATGCCAGATTTTTGTAGCAGCTAGTATGTATATATATGTGTGTGTGTTTATTCAAGCATTACAAAAAAAATCGTTTCAATAGCTATCTGTAGATTTTTCTTTTATTTATTACTTATAGAAATGGATTTTATTAATATATAAATGTTTCTTTAAAAGGATTATTTCTCTATTATTTCATGACTAAATTAATTTTTTATTAAAAAGTACATTGTCTATTATTCTGAATCAAAATACAATATAAAGACATTTTTAACCTAACTATATGTAACGATTGATTGATTCATGAAAATCTGAAATTTATTTTATTATTTCAGTTTCTTAGAAACTATTACTAAAAAAATGATGAAAGTTTTTTGTTTTACTTTTAACATCAGAATCATTTTCTTTTTATTGCTTCACATTGATAAATTTTGAACTAACGCAATATCGTTTTTATAAGTCATACATCGAAATTTGAAGCTATATCTTATCTGTGAGGGGGAGGGGAACAGGGAACAATAATTTTACACTAAAAAAACCCGTGTTACGCCGGGATGACGGTACTTAAAAGTACCATTCATTTAAAATAACATAGAATAACGAATTTTACGAATATTCTGACAATACTTAGCAGGAATATTCTTTGAAAGCCACTCTTTCAAGGTATATGGCTACACGGGTTCTATGATGAGTATTTTAGCGAGGAAGGCGAATAGTTTTATAGCGAAAATTGCGTTTTCAGTGGATTGCAAAGATTATCATTTTTGACCCGAAACAATAGTTAATTTCAAAATTTAAGTGTCTTATTTTTATTTTACGTTAATAAGGACTTAGAAAACGATTTAACTCTTTATTTTAAGCGAACAGTGTACATAATTAATTTTACAGTGATTTACCTTTAATTTATTAATTAGCTCTAAAGGAGTAAATTTCTCGAAGTTGAGTGTTTTGTAGGTGTATATCCCTTAATTTTCAATGCAGTGATCCAAAAAAAAAATATTGTCTGAAAAAAACTGCAGTTAATCATAATGCGCCGTATAAAGAGTTAACGTGCATCGTACGGGCACGACGGGTCTTTAGTGGTACTGGGCTCGAACTTGTGACAAGGCCATCCACTGTCACTGTATTTTTTGGAAGTTCAGAAAAAGTACCCACTAAGAATTATGCAGTGAAAGCGTAAGTCTAATCCAGGGGTGTCCAACCCAAATGTCCTTCAGGGACACTTAGAAAAACATAATCTCTGGAGGGCCGCACATTAAAATATATACATTTATATCAGATTTGGAAACAAAACACATTTATTGGAGTGAACATTTAAAACAAAATGAATTATTATTATTGTTTTCATTATTTTTCATGTATACAGACTTAGATAATATAATAATGTTTAAAAACTTACAGTTGCCATTTTCTTGAAAATTACAGTGTTCCTTTTGAATTGATCTTTCGTTACTTATTGTTAAAATTTGATTGAGCTGTCATTCTCAAACGATTATGCATTACCTTTTATCTTAACCGTCCTGAATATATATATATTTTAAGCTTTAAAAAAACATCGCTGACTGCTTCTTGCTTTTTGGGTACTCCAAACAAAAAGGGAAGAGGAGAAATGAAACTCGCACACACACAGAGAGAATCATGTACCATCCATAGTAAAGGATATGCATAATGAATTCGGAATTTATTAAAAAAGTAATTTATTATAGTAAAATCAAACGTAATTGTTTGATAAAATTCAAAATTAAAATAACTTTAAAATTTTTTTAAAAAAGAGTCGTTGTGACGCGTGTTGGACACCCCTGGTCTAATCTTTCCCAAGTTCTAATAAAGCTCGAGCTATAAAAGTAGCTAGACAGTTGCCAACTTGACTATCGCCAACATTTCGCTTTGTTTTTCATTGAATCCCCATTATAATTTAAGAAACGGCGTTGCTTGCGAATATTACAATTTCAACATAAAATAAATACAACAGAATGTAATATTAACGTATTACACTTTCAGATATAAATTATTTACACTATTTTAAACGTTTATTACACAAAATTTGTAACAATGTATTACTTTTGCTGAGCAGAGATCAGCTTAGGAAGGTATTTTCAAAAATCGACCCTCAAGAGAGTTATGGGAAGTTATAAATAAAAAAAAATCCTGTTTATCAGCTATTAGATCTACAGACTTAAAATTTAACAAACGTGTTTTTTTTTGTTATTTTTTTTCAGCTGAGATATATAAAAAGCTGTTTTTGTTTAATTTGCAATTCACGTAAAAAATTAATTCAATAAAAACTTCTTTATCCTTCAATCTGTATTGTTTTATTTTTCAGTTCATCCGTACGAAGAACGAGTATACCAGCTAGTTATGAAATTAAAAAAAAGATGGTGATTACACTGATCAACGGAATAAATTAAAAGGGAGCGTGCACTGAGGCATCGCGTAGACAAAACATAAGGGAAAGCTTTGCTTCACACAAAAAAGATAGATATATGGTGTCGCGGCCTTTTTTGCAGATGACAGAATTTTTTTCTACTTTCTTGACAATTATCGTTATCTTTTGGAAACTTCACACAACATCTTTATAAATTATAGCGTATGTGTTATTCTGTACAAGCTATATTGTTGTAAAGTTTCATTAAAATCCATTCAGTTGTTTTCCCGTGAAAGACTACTAAACATATTTCGCATTTATAATATATATCTTGATGAAAAGTCAAATGTAAAACACATTTTTCTTTAAGAAAACATTGATTAAGTGAGATAAGGTCCATCTCATGTTTGAATACAGTCCATTTAATTTCGGTTATTAGGAAATCTTACCCATCTACCTAATTTAGTAGTGTGAATGTTTGTTGTTACTGGATGGCAGTGTGATGATTCTGCATAAATGATAATATCAGGGAAATCCTTGAATACAAATGTCAGTTTAAATTCTATGAAATGAAACACAACTCTTCTTTCCCTTTATATTAATGGTTATGTATTTGTCATTCCTTCATAGGACTTTGTGTGAGCTAGAATAAAGCTGAGACATTGATGAGAAAACTTATCTACACTGAGGAACACATAAGTACAGTTGTTCAGTTTAGGGTGCATAAAATGTTTTGAAAACCCATGATTGAATGTCGATAAAGGTTTTTTAAATTATTCATTTTGGTTTTCAACTGTTGCACAAAGCCATTGTCTAATGACACTAAAGATGGAGTATCAGTGCATATCTCGGCTGGTAGTCTGAAGGGGAACCCCATTCTTTAATTCTGCAATTTAGGCATTGATGTCGGGTTATACAGCTGCTCGCAAGCCCAGAACTGTAGGTAAGGTCTTGGTCCACTTGATATTCTCGTGAACCATTAATGCACTCCTTAGCACTCTTGTGTAAACGTTCCACTAAACCATTTGCTTTCGTGTCGTGTCGTATGATGCGGCTTTTGACTAGAATTTTTTTTTAATTAATTTTTTTTTGACTAAAATTTTAAGTGGGCAGCCTCAAATTGTCAGCGCTGGTCAGTTGTTAAGCTGAACAATCAAATTGAGATGGTCAAGTATCAAAAATGGCACGGCAAAACTGTTTCTGCAGTCATGCTCTCTATAAGTAGTGTTTCTGGCCACCTGGTGTACCGATCGCCAATTGTTAAGCAAAAATATTTTTCTTTTGATGGTGGTAAAAGACCTGTCAAATCAACATGAATCTGCGAAAATCCTGCATCAGGTAAGACGAAAGTGCCTAGAGGTGTCTTCGCGTGTGTTTATGAACTTGTGAACGTTGACAGGCAATACAACTCTGAACCCCCCTCTTTCTATGTTTTGTGCATGTTGGGCCAAACATAACATCTTTATGCAATGAATTTCAGATGCTGCAAAACTAGGGTAAGTTAATTTGTGTGAAAATGCTTACACATTACTGGTACAAATGCTCATTAAGTGGTTTAATTGGTTCGAAGTATACATTTCCAAGAGTTCTCTGTCATATGAATTGAATGTCATTTCACTGACAGAAAATGCGCTGGTCAAGATTCATTCACCCCTCTCCCCTGAAAAAGAAAAAAAAGAGCTAACATATATTTTACAAGTTTTACGACTCCCTCAGCCCCCCGCGTGTCCCCTTCCGCTGAAAGGGAAGAACTTTATTTAAAGGAGTACCCGAGAGTGAAATTTACTGCCCATCTTGGAAATCTTTAGACAAATATTTGTGCCAAAAATTTCGCAATAGCCCGCGCCATCTAGATATCATGTAAGGTGTTATATTAATTGCCGCAAAGGGCCTTAGCGGTTGCCTTTGTGACTTGTTAATTGTCATAGCAAAGCTGACATTGATAGAGAATTGCAGTCTTCTGAACTCAGAGGAAATTTGACGGTATTCGTGGTATAAATACTATCTCACCTTTTCTGTATCCGGATATTATACTACCTTCTATAACGTTTTTTTGCAATGACAGTACTCGCAGCCTAGTGCCATTGCAAAGTTTTGGTGGGTTTAAATAACGGAGTAGTATGACGGGCACACCCATCTTAAGTTCTAGTTTGTGAAGGGGTAGACCAGGCACAATTATATACTGTTTAAAAATTCTGTTGGATAATTAACCACTTCATCCAGATTGCAAACTATATTGATCATTGGAATGATGATAAGCAGATGCTACAGTTCAAAACAGGTCTTAGTAGCAGTTGGGTGAAACGAACACAAACGAAAATGAAAAAAAAGGGGGGCGCATGACCTTTGACACTGTCGATGGGGTGAGAACTATTAAATCATTAGGATCAAAACAGGTCCAATGCTGCAATTTTCAATGCTGCAACCCCATCAGACACGCCTTCTCTTAATTGATACAATCTGGTACAGCCAACCGAGAGGTAACTCACTAAGTTCAACCGACCAATCACAGTGCTTGCTTTCCTCTTCCAGTTCACAGCAAACTACCTTGGTTTCCTCCTCAGACTCTCACGTCTTCCCCCTCCTACGCCTTGCCACCTCGTCATCTTCTACGTTACACCAGCCAGCCAATCAGGTAGCTCCATGCTTCCCATCAAGGTCTATTCCACTGTCCCAGGCAACATTCACTATTCTTGTTCCGGGACGGAGGAACGCTTCGCGTTCCATGTCCCATTAAATCTTCCACAGTCTTCCACAGGTCCAAGTAGCTGTAGGGTAAACGAACACAAACGAAGACGCAAGCAAGAGGTGAGAGGAGCGCATGACTTTTGACACAGTCGATGGAGTGAGAACTGTAAAATCATTAGGATCAGAGGACATGAACGGAAAATGTTGCGAGTGGCAGTAACCTAATCTAACAAAAAAAGTTTGATGTAACTGCTAGAAATCGTTGAGACAGAAGGCTCGCGAAATAAAATAATCCCAACTGTATAAAAATAATCCATATTAAAATAAATAATCCCTATTTGAATCGAATATTATTCACTATTTCATTGGTTTTAATTTTATTTTCGTGGAACCCTAATTTTTTTTTTCTAAAATAAAAGTAGCCTAAGTTACTCCTTATAACATTAGCTATCTGCTAGTGAAAGTTCCGTCAAAATTGGTCCTCCCGTTTCAAAGAATAACCGGAACAAACAGACATACAAATATTTAAAAAATTGATTTTTTCATATAAGTACCGTATATACTTAAAAATGCATTTAGTAAGAAGCTGTTAATTTCAAATTACAAACAGGCACTTCATTTTTATTTATATGTATAGATTTCAAAACAAGATAGAACTATTCATCAATCAGATTAATACATTATCTATCTTACCCAATCTTGTCAAGTTTAGTTAAAATGAAATACTATTTAGAAAATGGGAGTTAATTGTGTTTTTGGAAAGGAATAGGGCAAATGAAATAATCATGTGAACGGAAATTATTTAATTCTCTAATGTAGCATGATATACTGCAAAATCTGTGCATAAAATATAATCTTCACGTGAATTTCAAGTAAGTATTTGCACCGAAAAATTTAAAATACTAATGATTGTTTTGAATGTGGTGTATCAAAGTACAGCAAAGAGTGTCATGAGAGATATTGTTTCTCTGAAAATTGGAAACTGTGCTGCAGTTATTTCGTTTATATATATATATTCTAGTTTCACTGTTTTGTCATAAATTCCATATTGATACTGATGTCTATTTTTTTTTTTTTTTAGAGGAATAGGAGAATTTCGACAAATGTAGAATTCCAGAATCGAACCATTACAAAGAAGAAAATTAGATGCGTAGAAAAATTTCAAGATGTTTGTGAGGAAAAAAATATAAATTTTTTTAGAGAAAAGAAGATGAACTACCACGTAAATATGGAGTGTTTTAGCAAATTTTTCTATGTTTAACGTGGATGATTCTTAAGTGGAAATTAAAAAGATTCTTAGGAGCTTAGATTTGTAGATTTCAAAAGTACAAGTTTCTCTCTCAGATAAGACAATACTTCATGAGCTATAGAAAAAAAATATTGAAAACAGTCTGCATAAAAATTGTCAATATATTTTCATTTGAATGATGCTGACTCACGAACAGCTTTGTATAAAGTCTCTAATAGAAAAAGGCACGTGAATTTTGAACAAAATATTTCGAATTTAAAAAGCCATATAAGCTCATAAGATATTCAATTGTAGAAAATATTTCTATACAGTTTTCAACATCTTCGACTGAAGGCTAAAAAAATTTGTTTAAAACTATATTGCTCATCACCAAGAGTATTGCTTTTTAAAGGGTTGTTAATTTATAGCAATCATTCAACAATTGTAAAAGGACAGCACGCTATTTATCGTTCACTGCAAGATTATTGTTTTAATGAACATAAGTTGGTCCCTGTCGTTTCTGAGTTGTGCACTAAGGTAATATGTAATACAAGTATTGTGACATACGTTTTAGGTTTTGTTTAAATTGAAGTAGAGAATGTAATTTTTATTCAAAATTTCTCAGTTCCTGCGATTTTGCAATACTTGAAATACATTTTAAAATATTTTCACCAAACTGAACTGAAAATAATTTCATATGATACTTTGTTTAATTCAAAAATGCGACATTCAGCTGAATTTCATTTTGTCGATTAATTTAAAATACAACTAGATTTCAGTATGGCATTCGACTCAAAAAAGAAATTATCTAATTGCAAAAAGCCATCCTCAGAAAGGATGCACCCTCTTTACGTCACTTAACATTAAATAAGGATTTATGTGATCTCACCTGAGATTTCCAATTTTTTAAACTGGCAAGATGGCTATTTCTTCAAATGATATCTTAAAACATGACTTGAGTAATTTGCTAATCGAAAAGCCTAAAGTTTGTCAAATATGCAACAAGGATTTCAATCACAGTGGTCATTCATGTTCACATTTACATATTCTTACCAAGGAAAAGCCTCATGTTTGTGAAATATGCAATAAAGCATTCTTTCGTAGAAATGATTTAATGGTGCACTTACGTATTCATACCAAGGAAAAGCCTTATGTTTGTGAAATATGCAACAAGGCTTTTACTCGAAACCATCATTTAAAAAGTCATTTACGTATTCATACCAAGGAAAAGCCTCATGTTTGTGAAATATGCAACAAGGCTTTTTCTCAAAGCCATCATTTAAAAAGTCATTTACATACTCATACCAAGGAAAAGCCTCATGTTTGTGAAATATGCAACAAGGCTTTCTCTCAAAGGGGCCTTTTAAATGCACATTCACGTATTCATACCAAGAAGCCTCATGTTTGTGAAATATGCAATAAGGCATTCTTTCGTAGAAAGTATTTAATGGTGCACTTACGTATTCATACCAAGGAAAAGCCTTATGTTTGTGATATATGCAACAAGGCTTTTCTCGAAGCCATAATTTAAAAAGTCATTTACATATTCATACCAAGGAAAAGCCTTATGTTTGTGAAATATGCAACAAGGCTTTTTCTCGACGTGGCAATTTAAATGCACATTCACGTATTCATACCAAGTAAAAGCCTCATGTTTGTGAAATATGCAACAAGGCTTTCTCACGAAGTGGTTCATTAAATATACCTTTCTGTATTCATAACAAGGAAAAGCCTCATATTTGTGAAATATGCAATAAGGCTTTCTCACGAAGTGGTGATTTAAATACACATTTACGTATTCATACGAAGGAAAAGCCTCATGTATGAAAAACAAACAAGTCATTCACCAATCATAAAAGGACCGCTTGCTATTTATGGCTCATTGGAACCTTATTGCTTTATGGAATATAAATTGGTTCGTGGCTTTCACTCAAAGTTCTGATTTAAAAACATATTTGTTATTCTTTCCCAGGGAAAAACCGTATATTTGTGAAATATTCAGCAAAGCATTCTCTCGTAGTCATAGTTTAATAGGGCATTTACGTATTCATACCAAGGAAAAGACTCGTATTTTGGAAATATGGAACGAAACTGTCAGGCAAAGTGGGGATTTAAAAAGCGATTTATACTTCTTAAAGCCAATGGAAAACCTGATGTTCATGAAATATTTTTAAAGAATTTCTCTCAAATTTGTTCTTTAAATGCATATTTGCATATATCAAGGATTAGCAATCATGTCATGTCTTTAATATATGCTGTTTGCCATTTTATTAGATTAATAAATTGGGCATTAATACCATTGAACAAAAGTGTCAAATGTGTGATATATCCAACATCACTTTCTATCGAAGTTGTATTATAAAAAGACATATTTACTTATCTATACTGTTACGTCATCAGCGCACTGTAGCGCCATCTGTAAAAAATTTGTAAAAGTAGACATTGTCTAGCTGTACCCCAACAAGAGCGGGTGCACGAATAAAGTAGGCTTAGCGTTGCGAAAAAGACTGATTTTTTATTCTTTAACCAGTTTTACAGTCCACTCAAATATTGACGAAACATTAGTCCTACGAAGCCAAAGAAAATGGATAAAAAATCGAAAAATAAAAATAACTCCAACGTAACTACTGAAGAGAAATTGACTCGTTTAAAAGATTCAATCAAAGGAACTTTAACTAGGTTAGAGGCTTTTACCTCGGAGCAGACAGTGTCAAAGGATACTAGTGTCACTGAAATCGAAATTAAACTCAAAAAAATTGAGCAATTACAGATAAATCTAGATAAAATAGCTGAGGATTATTGTGAAATAGAAATTTTCGAAAGCTTGGAAATCATTCAGCTGGACATTGAAGATATAAATCAACGGATCGAGACAACAGAGGTAGGTCTCAAACTTTTAATGTATTCTGTGAAAAATTCTGAAAATGTAAACATTAATTTAAATGACAATGGTAAAAATAGTATCCGCTTACCTCAAATTCCATTGCCAGAATTTTCTGGTGTAATAGCAGAATTTTCTAATTTCAAAAATCAATTTATTAATTTAATAAGTAGTAATGAGCAATTGAATGATTCGCAAAAACTATACTATCTTCGAGCATCTCTAAAAGGAGAAGCAAAGCTATTGGAGTCGCCTAGCGATAGTTTCGATTCTCTCTTTTCAGAATTACAAGATCGTTACGAAAACAAACGGCAGTTGATAGATTCTCATGTCCTTGAGATAATTAATTATGAAAAAAATTTATAGCGGATCAGCCAAAGAACTGCGCGCTTTAATGGATTGTATCAATAGAAACATTAGAGCACTTAAAGTTTTGAAATATGAGCCGAATGATCTATCAGATATAATTTTAATAAATATAATTCTTCAAAAAATTGGCAAAGAATCTAGAAAGCAATTGGAACTTTAGAAAAGAGAAGTGCCGTGTTAGAAAACATTACTTGCATTCCTAGTACTAAAATGATCCATAAAAATACTGCAATGTCAACTAAAGCCAAATCGCTGGTAGTTAATAGTAAAAAAATAACTGTTAAACCTTGTATTCTATGTCGAAATTCTCATCCTCTTTATAAATGTATTGCATTTCAAAATATGTCTGTGGAGTGCAGAAAGAAATTTGTTAGCAATAACAAACTTTGTATAAATTGCCTCAGACTTCATTCTGGTGCCTGCATGTCTAAATACAAATGCACAGTTAGTGGTTGCAAAGGATTACATCATTCATTGCTTCATGCTTCTGATGAACTTTGCTCTGCAGTTAAAAATCACACTGTAGGGAAAAGGTGGATAGAGAGCAATTCGAATCCTACTCGGTTTGAAGGTCAGCCAGAAGTGGCGGTTTTGACTTATGGAAATAAATGTGTTTTATTAAATACATCCATGATTTTCGGTAAAAGTGCTGATGGATATAGAATTAAGTTAAGAGGATTATTAGATAATGCGTCTACGATATGCGTTATGAGAGAAGACATAGCTAGAAAGTTGGGATTTAAATTTAGGTCTGCAAACCAATCTATAACAGGCATTAACGGAATTACGCAAGCCTCGAAATATTCAGCTAATATTGAAGTTTCAAATCGGGATTATACTTTTGCACGCAATGTACAATTTTCACTTTTACCTAAAATTACTGATGCGATTCCTGTATCGAAATTAAATATATCGGATTTAAATATTCCAGCTTCAATTGAGCTGGCTGATTCTAATTTCCATATGCCAGATCAGATAGATATATTGATAGGAAGTGAACTATTTTTTGAAATTTTAAATCCAGAGCAACATTATTTGCAGGAGGGAAATGTAATTTTACAAAATTTGGCTACTTAGTCACAGGTACCCTTCCTCAGTCACAACAACAAGCCAATTGTTGTTTAATAAGTGAACCAAGCCTAGATATAACAGTAAAGAAATTCTTTGAACTGGAATCACTTCCAGATGATTCTAAGGAAATAACAAAAAGTGAAGAGGAAATTTATTGTGAGGAACATTTTGTTAGCACCTATAAAAGAGATAAAACGGGAAGATTTATAGTTCGGTTACCCATAAAGGAAAATGCAGAAACATTATTAGGATATTCCAAAGAGAATGCGATCAAACGACTAAATGGCATTTGGGAAAAATTAAACTAAGACAATACAATGGGAACTTTGTATAAAGAATTTATGAATGAATATGAACTTTTAGGCCATATGGAGGAGATTAAAAATGAAACATTAGATAAGATTAACTATTACATTCCTCATCATTCCGTATACAAACCAGAGAAGACATCCACTCCAATGAGAGTTGTCTTCGATGCAAGTGCAAAAACAACAAGTGGTTTTTCTCTAAACTGCATTTTACTAAACGGAGGAATTATTCAACAAGATCTCTTTTCCATAGTCAGTAGATTTAGAAAACAGGAGTACGCGTTTAGTGCAGGTATTAAAAAAATGTACAGGCAGATACTTGTTGATCCTAATCAAAGGGATTTACAACGAATTATGTGGTAGACTAGTGCAGATGCTCCAGTCAAGACTTACAAACTAGCTACCGTAACCTATGGGACAGTTTCTGCACCATTTTTAGCTACCAGGACCTTAAAGGCCTTAGCAGATGAAGAAAAAGCGGAATTTCCTGACGCAGCAGATGTGATTTGTAATGATAGTTATATGGATGACTTTCTGGAGAGTCTACATTAGAGGGTGCTAAAAAACTCCAAACCAGATTATCTCAACTATTAGAGAGGGGGTTTTGAGCTACACAAATGGGTGTCAAATATCCCAAAACTGTTGAAAGATTTATCTGCATCTTCCTTTGTGTTTGATAAGGAATTTCAGGATGCTCCAGTGAAAACATTAGGTATGCTATGGGATCCAAAGGTGGATTGTCTCACATACAAAGTAAAGATTAGTGACAAAGTCAACTTCTCAAAAAGAGACATGCTTTCAGAAATTGCAAGGCTGTATGACCCTTTGGGCCTGATAGGACCCATTGTGTTACGAAGGCTAAGATATTCACCCAAGAACTTTGGAAAATAAAATTAGATTGGAGTGAACAGCTACCACCAGATGCAATGGAAGAGTGGATGAACTTCTACCAAAAATTAACGAAAGTAAATAACTTCAAAATCCCAAGGTGCATTCTACTTCCTGCAACAATACGGATTGAAATACATGGCTTTTCCGATGCATCAGAACGTGCCTATGCTGCTGTTGTCTACATAAAATGTTTCAACGAATCTGGACAATCTCAAACTAGATTATTATGCAGCAAGTCCAGAGTGGCTCCTTTGAAAACACTCACCATACCGAGGTTAGAACTGTCTGCAGCTTTACTACTATCGAGATTATTCAAAAAGGTTGTGCCAATTCTACAATTACCTATTCATAAAATTTGGATGTGGACGGACTCAACGATTGCTTTAGCGTGGATAAAGACTGAACCTCATAAACTCAAAACATTTGTCAGCAACAGGGTGGCGGAGATCCAAGCACTTTCAAAGGACTATCATTGGAAACATGTGAGCTCCAAGAACAATCCTGCCAACTTAATTTCTAGAGGCTGCAATGTAGATGAACTTTTAAAGAACGAAATGTGGTTCTCGGGTCCAGATTTACAAACTGATGAATACGAGGACAATCAGCTTTTTCCTGATCCTTCCTACAGAGATGAACTAAAATGTGCTGTGGCTCTTTCAATGACTGAGTGTTCTCTTCAAATTTTTATGATGAACTCTTTAATGTGACAAATAATTTCATAAAATTAATTAGAATTTTTAGCTTTATTTTTAGGTTCATTAATAACATCAAAGCTAAGGAGTCTTGTAATAAAGAGAAGTAACTAACTGCAGATGAGATAAAGAGGAGTACGGAATTTTTAGCTAAAATAGCACAATTAAGTGAGTTTAAAGCAGAAATCGATGCCTTGAAAAAAGGTAAAGGTGTTTCAAAAACAAGTAAGTTAAGGGCTTTAGATCCTTTCTTAGATGAGAATTCTTTACTCAGAGTTGGTGGAAGGCTTAGTAATGCTGATTTACCATTTGAAGCAAAACATCAAATAATTATACCTAGTAAACATAAATTTACTAAATTACTTTTTGAGCATATGTATAAGAAGTTTTTTCATATTGATGCTCAGGGTTTAGTGCATCAAATTAGAATGCAGTTTTGGCCCATTAATGGCAAGGGTATTGCAGAAAAAACAGTTCATGATTGCATTGCATGCTTTAGACAGAAGCCTACTGAGGTAGATCAATTAATGGGAAATCTACCATCAGAGAGAGTAACTCCAAGTGAGCCGTTTTTAAACTCTGGGATGGATTTTTGCGGACCTTTTCAAATAAAATTTAAAAATCAGAGAAAGGGGATATTTTCAAAAGTTTATGTTGCGATTTTTGTATGCTTGGCCACAAAGGCTATTCATTTAGAGGCAGTGACTGATTTAACAACTGAGGCATTTATTGCAGCTTTGAAGAGGCTATGTGCCCGTAGAGGCCGCATTTCTACATTAATGTCCGATAACGCAACTAATTTTAAAGGCGCAGCTGCAGAATTAAATCGTTTCATAAAATTAATTTGTAACAAAAACGAGACATTAGCAAATTATTTTGCTTCAGAAGCTATCCAGTGGAAATTTATCCCACCTCGTTCTCCTAATTTCGGGGGCTTGTGGGAGGCAGGTGTAAAATCATTCAAACACCATCTCTATAGAATTTTAGTTAATAGTAAAATAACTTTCGAAGAATTCGAGACAATAATAATTCAAATTGAAGGTATACTTAATTCCCGTCCATTAGTACCATTGTCAGATAATATCAATGAATATGAAGTTTTAACTTCTGGACACTTTATAATTGGTCGACCTATCAGTGCAATACCTGAGCCCGCAATTTTAGTTATTTCAGATAATAGACTATCTAGGTGGCAGTATACAACAAAGTGTGTACAAACTCTTTGGAAACGCTGGAAAAATGATTATCTTAATCTTTTACAGCAGAGAAACAAGTGGCAGTTCGAGAAAAATAATGTTGCTGTAGGATATTTAGTGCTTTTAAAGGAAAAGGATTTGCCTCCCTGCAAATGGGCAATGGCAAGAATCTTGGAGGTTATTTATGGAACTGACGGTAAGGTCAGATTTGTTAAACTAAAAACTGCCACGGGGGTTCTCACACGTTCTATCTCAAAAATATGTATCTTACCAATAGAAAATAATAATATAAATTAAATTGTAATGTGAAGTATATTTTATTCTTAGAATATTGTATTTTTCTATTTTTGAATATTGTATTTTTTTTCTTATTTTAGAATGTTGTGTTTATTTGTATTTAATTCATTTAGACATTTTTAAACTGTATATAGCAAATTGCATTTTTTAAATATATTTTTTGAAATATTGTATATTTCAACGCCGGGGAATGTTACGTCATCAGCGCACTGTAGCGCCATCTGTAAAAAATTTGTAAAAGTAGACATTGTCTAGCTGTACCCCAACAAGAGCGGGTGCACGAATAAAGTAGGCTTAGCGTTGCGAAAAAGACTGATTTTTTATTCTTTAACCAGTTTTACAGTCCACTCAAATATTGACGAAACATATACCAAAGAAAATCTTTATGTACGTGCATATTTTAAAAATGCTTTTTCTCTCGCACAATTGTTCTTTAAAAACACATTTGCACACATTCTTGCCTCCCAAAAATTTGAAGCTTTATATTTATATATTTTTAACAAAATTTAATTTTTAAAATTAAATTTTAATTATTTTCTTCTAAGAAATCTTTAAGCCTTATAATTGTTAAACTTTTCAGTAAGTTTTCGCACAAAGGCTTCACTTGAAAATTAATTTTCATATTTGCAAATAAAAGTTGAAGGATTGTTATAACTTTGAGTCATTTGACTCTACATTTGCGAAATGTTAGATGGACGCGCAGTAAAAGAGCTCTATAACGTACTTAAGCGGGGTTTTTCTTGAAAGTTGGCAAGTTTTAATTTTTTTATACGTTTGCGTTGTATTATTTTATTACTGGTCTGTCTAAACGATATGACCTCCCAGACCTATCTTCGGAAAAACATTACAATCCAGCTGGCGAATTGACACGTTACACAAGCACAAAGAAATTTCGTTTGCGTAGGCTTTCCTTTAATGTTAATCCATATACCAGGGTCACTCAGAAATTTTTGAGACACTCCTAGGTTTTTAAACGTATACTTACAAAACTTTAGGAGTGTTCAAAGTAATCTCCTCCAGCATCAATACAGTTTTGTAGGCGAACCTTTCACTGATTAAATGCCTCAAACCATTTATTTCTGGGAATTGATGAAAAATAAATGCAAAAAAAAAATTATGCATTTATATCCACATTGATCTCTTCTTCTGAATGATAAAGACGTCCTCGTAGGTTCTTTTTTATATTAAAAAAATAAAAAGTCACACATAGCTAGATCCAGAGAATAAGGTGGATGTTCTATCACTTATAGTTGTTTTTGTTTAAGAAACTCAACTGTTAATCTGGCTGTATGGGGAGATGCATTGTCATTGTGAAGCATTAGTCCCCTAACATTAACTTGGAGAATTGCTGGAAGAGATTTAGTGGAAAACCAGTTTGCTGTTACTGCCTTCTGTCCTTCCAATTTGATACCCTTGAAAAATCCCGTACTTCGGAAGAAAACTGCATACATTACTTTTTTCATTGCTCGTTGTCTTTTCACCATTGTTGGCGTGGGATGAGGTCCGCTTTTCCGCTTCGGCACATGCCTAGGGTGCAAAAGATTGGAGGGCAAAACAAAGGGGGGATTAAAATTACAACAAACGTACCACTGCCTAGCGAATTACGAGAGAAGCATTTTTGCCCTTTAGAGAGTAAAGACTGAAATGAGATCTACTATGGAAAAAGAATATCTTAACAGTTTGATGTTGCTATGCACTTAAAATGATATTGCAAATAGCTGAAATTATGACATTAATGATTTTGCGATGATCAAAGCTCGAAAAAAACCTTTGTTGTACAAGTACAATAACAATGACTCAACAAAGAATAAGGATGTATAAAAGTAAAAGATAGCAAAATGATGTGATGAAAATAACTAACAAGTTGAAAGTAGCTCATACAATAATGTGCACTTTATACTGTTATTGCTGACAATCTAATGAATTTTCTGTAATAATTAACAAAAGGAGGGGTTTTCCTGATGTCGTAAGGTAAGAAAGGAACAAGAATGACCAAACAATGCCAATATCCTTTCCTTACGGCCGCCGGTTGTCAGTCCAAGACACGGTGGGTCCATAGGTGGTTGATTATGGAGAGACTCTCCAAAGAGCAAAAACAAAGGGAAAAGAGAAACAGAATTAAGGGAAAATCCCTCCTGGACCAAAACTAGCAAGGTAAGAACTGAAGAAGGGGGGAGGGACTCTGTAAATAGTAAAGTGGACGTAAGAATTTGAAGTGCCTAGGGCGCCGGGCAGGTTAAAAACGGCCCTGCGTGGGATCATCTTTAAAGACCCATATTTTGCTTTCTTGACGTGTTGAAACGTCAAAAAACGGTATGTACATTTCATTACCCGTTACAATTTTAGAAATGATGTGGTAGCCACCATCATTCAGCAATTTTAGGGTTTCTTTATTGATTTTAACACGCTCCAATTTTCGGTACTGAGTTAGATTGTGGGGAACCCCACGGGAAACTAATTTTTTCATATGTAATTCTTTATGAATGATTTTGTGTATGGTTTCGAATTCAATTTTAAGTTCCTTCTGTACTATTTGGTTTGTACAGCGATTATCATTCATTAACAATTTTCGTATGATAGACACATTATCCGGGATTACTGTCGACCGCGGCCTTCCCGTGTGTTTTTCATCCTGAAGAGAATTGCGACCACTTCAAAATTCTTTAAACCATCTAAATACAATACCACGACATGGAGATTCATCACCAAATGCTAATTGCAGCCGTTGAAAGCATTCCTTTTGAAGCTTTAAAATCATGGCACGATAATGTTCTCGCGTCAACTTCATTTTCTCTTATTTCTAAAATTTATTCTACGCTAAAAATAACTGGAAGTAAGTGAGTAAAAAGTCGTCTGGTGTATTCAAATACTTTATATTTTCAAAGTAAACTGTTCACTTTCTTCTTTTTTTGTAAGTTCTCGTCCTCAGTCATTTTAAAAAGACTAGTGCACCATAAAGTAGGCCATGAGGCTTACAATACAAGAATTCAGTAAAGTATAATACACAAGAATTCAAACAAATAAAAGAAAAGGTATTTACTACACTACGTATTATTCCAATAATCACCATCTCTATTAACAACCTGCCAAGTTGGCACCCCTGATTTTAATGTATCGTACACACTGAATCGCCAACTAGGGGCTTCATTTCATATAATGTCACCAATAGGTTGCGATAATGTGAAGGCACCAAAATAATTTCAAAATACATAAATAAGTTCATAAAATAATGAGAAACATATTGAGGAGCAGTCTTATACTGAAAACAAATTACTACATTAATTTGAATCAAAAATTTGTCTTAAACAAATGAAATATACCCAAATTTGATGAAATGGTTCTACTCTGGAATCCATGAGGGCAAATGTTTAGTATTACAATTATTTTGTGATGTATCGCATTGCTATTAAGCTGTGTCTTTTACGATAGTGTCAATTTTGTGTGAGTATAGTTTATTTTTTCATTGTTCTTCATTTTGTTTAAAAATTGTTTTTCTTTTTTCTCAGTGCAATTGGTGAAAATTCTGTTCTGTCAATTATATTTCATTTGAAATCATAGTGACCTCTTTGGAGTGATTTATTCAAGTGGAATCAAATATTATGTTTCGCGTTGCATCAGAATTAAACTATGTTGATTGATTTGCATTTGAAGTTAAATATTTTGTTAGTATTTTTATTTTATTTATTTATTTTTCCTTTTTTAATGTTTTGCAATTTTTCCTTTTTTTAATGTTTTAAATGTAATCTTCATATTCTTAAGTCAATCAGCTTCCAGTTCTGTTATATTTTGAATGTAGGCTGTCACCTTAATTATTTTTTGAAAAATTGCATTGGTATTGTGTGAGCTGTGTCTTTAATGGTGGTGTTGATTTTGCGTGAGTATTTCACAAAAGTACAAATGTCCCGATTTTTCTGTGGATCATGCAAAATTTCTTACGTATCATCAATTAGTGACTCTAGAACACACAAAGGTATTTGTATATTAGCATCACCATAACAAAATTGGTGCCACGCAAATTGCACCTTGATATCAAAAATCAAAGATTATAACATTTTTTATATAAAAAAAAGAACCAATCAATTAGATTTTGGGGGAAAATAGTGTGATTCGCATGGTGGCAATTTGGCTGTGGTGATGCTAATACACAACAAATAATAATCGTCTATGTGAAAAACAGTCTGTGTCTAGATATAAGACACTCTGTTATAAAGATAGACCCTGGAATTTTTGTTGATAATAATTGCTAATTCTAATTGAATTGTGAATCGCAAGAATTATCAACATTTCATGATACATTTTTTTGCTGCGAAATCCATGTTTATGTATTTGAATTCTCTTTGTGTATTCTACTGAAAATATCTTCAGTCCCACACACATGTACGGTTTATATTTCTCCCCTAATTTTGTTGGAGATGAAGGAAACAAGACACATTCAATATTTTCATGTTTAAAATTTCTTTTAATTAGGAGTTTTTAAATAGTATGAAGTTTGTGGGAAAATTAAAATGGATAATATGATTGCATCTAGTGTTTAATCATAAGTTTTACGAAGCAAAATTAATTCGACACATTTGTCCTAATCACTGTATCACGTGCTGTAAAGATATAATTTTGTTGGAGATGAAGGAAACAAGACACATTCAATATATGATTGCAAACAATGCACAAATTTGATTTTGTTGTCACATGTTCCCAGGAGTGCTCACAAAATTTTTCGGGGGGCAGGGTCACACAACATATTCTTTTGGTTTTGCCCATTTTCGAGAACAAAAACAATGCAAAATTAATTATTGAATAAATAATAAGCATTAAATAATCAAATTAATTATTAGTAAATTTTACGTAATATATACATAGGATTATAACCAATCGAAAAAACCCTCCAAGGGCTATGGGGGTTGTCCGGACCCCTAGGACACCCCCCTTGTGTGCGCCACTGCATGTTGCTCATGTCATTGATACTTTACAGTGTTAATGACATTTTTAACATAAGCAGTCACCTTAATTATTTTTTTCTACACGTTGCATTGGTATTAAGCTGTCTTTTACTATAAAGTTGATTTTATATGGGTACAGTTAATTTTTTCCCATTGTTTTTCAATTAGTTTTTCCTCTTCATTTATCAGAGCAGTTGGCAAGAATTGAGCTCTGCCAATTAATTTTCATTTGAATTCGAATTATATAGTAAAATTGACCTCTTCAGAGTGATTTGTTAGAATGGAATGAAATATACTGTTTCTCATTGCATTGGAATTCAGCTGTGTTGATTGATGTACATTTGAAGTTAAATATTTCATTAGAAATAGTATTTTTTATTTTGCCCTTTCTTTTTGTTCCTGGTTTTTCTTTTTTTCCCCAGCGGTTTGAAATTTTATGTTTTTGTTTTAAATTTCTTTTTTCTTTTTAAGTGCAGTCAATTGGCCTCATAACATTAAAATAACGCTTTGTAGGAAATCAAATTTAGGTAGTCTTATTCGCTAAGCAAAAGTATTGCAACGAATAATTGCACAGCAAATGAGAAAAACAGACGAAGACACCTGCTGAGGACGCAGCAGAGCAATATGCAGCCAAACTTGAGGATGCATGTTTGTAAGCACAGCATTTGCTTTTTACAACATCAGGTCTGCTCTGTTCTCGACAAAAGGAATACAATAGGTTACGATTGGACGAAGCATTTCATCGTCAAATATGACTTTGTGACGAGTAATCACACTATAACAACCGCATTGCATTCCAGTGCAACCCGGCAGAAGATTATTGGTTGAGCCAGCATGTTCTCATCAGCGCAATTAATGAAGTGTGTCGTTATTGCAAGACTCTGAAATTTAAGGGAAAAACAAAAGGAATGTTTTGCACCACTGGAAAAATTAAACTGCCTCAACTTGGAGAACCTCCAGATCCATTAAAAACTTTGCTTGACAGATATACTGCGGAATTAAAACAATTTTTGTATAACATAGAGAAGTACAATTCTTGTTTCCAAATGACATTGTTTGGAGAAATGTGCATTTGTAAACACACCTGTGATTTAACAGATATACCCATAAGCATTGTAAAACTAACACTTTGCCCTTTTGAGGAATCTAGAGTAGAGCCATTTAAAAATTATCCTCGAGCTTGAGGTCTCCACTATGAAGACAATGTAAATAATTTTAGGTTCATAACATAAGGATGAAAATAAGCCATAATAACTTCAAGTATTTGGTTAAGAAGTTACAAGGGAAATAAGAGTAGTCGGTACCCCCTATACCGACAATGTTAAATTGAGCCATTTTAGGAACCTTTTTCTCAGAAACTGTTAAATATAAAAACTTCACATTTTGTCTGCATATTAATCAGTATTAATTATATTTGAATACTGTTAATTTATTTCAAATATATTTACTTTTAAAAAAACTCATCGTAAAAGTATCGCTTTGAAATTTGTGAACATTGTCATTTTTTTTACGATAACTGCTTCTGAGCAAAATAGTTTGGGAAAATCTCCAAAAAAGTAGCTTTATTATATAGTTACACATTATTTATGTGCAGTAAAAATTGCTTGAGCACTCATTCTGTAGATTCTGAGAAAACGCTACATGTAGTTTGAAAACAATCATTTTGAGAAAATTGCATTTTTAGTGTAAAAAGGCACTTCATCACAAAAATAATAAACTACAACATGTATTTGCCCTATTTTATTAAATACTAGCCAACGCGCTTTCTGTACTTATATAAGCAAAAGCTTCAGTGAAATATACTTTTTAGAAATTTCTTTGTGTTGCACAGGCTATTGCAGTTTTAAGAAATAGTATATATTTTTCAGAATTAAAATATGCTTCAACTCATATGTGCATCGATAAAATTAACGTAACGGCATATACAGAAAGGAAAATCGTTCGTTCTGTCCCTGTAGCGTAATGAATAAAATTGAGCTTTTTTTGCAAACATAATATATTTTAAGAGGGTAGAGCCATTGCAGTAAAAAAGCATCCAAAAGTAAAAAAAAAAAAAAAATGAGTGTTCCCATTGCAATTTCGCTTCACAGAAAAGAAGGATTTCATAAAAACGTATATTTGAATGTAAGGGAGAAAAATTAACTTGCTAAAAAGGTAAATAGAAATGAAAGGATGAAAATATAAATAAAAATTATAACAGAAAAGTAACAACAGTAATATGTTTCTGCTATGGGAACTATCAGTGAAATAATCTGAAATAAATAAACCAAAAGAAAAAGTTATCATAAACTATTTCCTTAAAATATTAACATAAATAACATACATTAGGAAGCCTTCAACTAGAAAAAAATAAAATTAGTACAAACTCAAATTGTAAAAAAATAGATAAAATGAGCCTACATTGTAATAAAGCATTAAATTAAATTTTCTGTAGCATTAAATTAATATCACTTGAGGAATGGAAGTAATACTATCTAACATCTATATTACATTTAATATAAAATTCAGATGTAATTGAATAGTGAAAAATTTAAATTAGTAAGGACTAAATTAAACTACCTAAAACACAGACCTACGTTGAAAAAGAAACCCATAATGAACCTAATGAGAGAAATATTAAACCCTATTGATAAAAAATAAATTTTTTAAACAATACTTTTTTGCAAAATTTTAGTTAGAAATATTTGTTATAATCTGTTGCAAAGAACAAACAAATGAGGAAATACAGTAATTAATTATAGTGATAATTGAAATATATATATCATATATGAACAGTTTATATACAAAGTATATGGTCTTCATAAAACTAAAGAAGGAACATATTATCAGAAGCAAAGTTAAACTGTGGTGCATGAGACGTAAAATGACATCAACACTGAATTTTAAAAAAATCCAAATAGAAATATGAAAAAATTCTTTCAAGCTGCATCTTTCTTCCTCAAAAACTTTTGGATCACAAATGGTATAAATATATTTATATAAAGAATGTTAAAAGCAAAATTGATGCAAGATGCCATGCGACAAAAAATCTAATCAACATTGATCAGCATCTGATGTTTTCCGAGTTAAACCATGATGCAGAACGACAAAAATTGCATTATTTCTGAATTTTAAAGTGCAAAAGAAAATTATTTTGCAGAGCATTTAATCTCATTCGTAGTTTCTTTGAAGATCTTGATGAATAAACTTAACTATCTTTCCATGAGAACAATAGATGAGTACTTATCGGTTTAAAAACTATGAGGTCAAAAAAGCAACAATGCTAAAATCTGGTTAATAACAATTGTTGACATAAACTGAAGGTAGTTTTTTTTTTCAAATATTGCCAAACCGTTAATAGCAATTAGCTTAAGTTTACAAAAAGCTTAACAAATCATCTTTCGCCTTAAAAATTTAACTTTTGAGTCACGGTATCACATAATTGAAAGTACAATAATCAAGAAATATACAGTTCAGAAAATAAGCATACATAAAAATGTGCGACACTAAAATAGAAATTATAGCATTAATTTAAACTAAAAGATTATCTAAAACAAAAATTAAGTACTAATTTTGATGAAATTACCACAACCAGCGCTGAACAAATAAACACTCGCGGAAATTCTTAAATATAAAAAAATTAAATATGAAGTAACCTAGCATTAAGGTTAAAAGAAACGTAATAAAAAAATTTCTCATCTTGTGATTCCAGTAAAGCAAACGAAATGTCTTTTTTTATTTGTTTATAGGATCAAAGATAGCTATAGAGCGTTTGAAGTGAAATCTTTTATTTTGATGATCACCAGATGGTAAAAATAAATTATATCAGTGTAAATGTGTATTTTTTATTATGTCAGAAAGCATTTTGTTTTACTTCATTCCAACATTTTTTTCTTTTTAAACCTTTTATTTTCAATATGCTCGCGCCCCACAGTTTGAGAAACACTGCTTTACGGTGAATTGCAAACGATTGTGAAAAAAAGTATTTATACAAAATATACAACATTTTCAATAACCTTCATTATCAGGGGCACTTCCAAAACAAATTGGACTTTTAGTATTATCTTAATAATTTAAATGAATCTTTGTTATATAATTTTTTCTCTTTATCATAACAGATTTTGCTATGAACTTCATGATCTTTAAAATATGTATTATTCGTTAAGGAAGTTTGGGAACCTGATAATACTATAGAATCACTCACCTCATATTTGAACATATTTATCATGGTGGTTATTTCTGGAAAAAAAATTAACATTCACGAGATCGGTAAAACACGGCAGAAGCCAGAAAATAAATTTATCTACTAATAGGTTAAAAACATGGAAAATCTAAAAAAAGCAATTTTAAAAGTTACAGAAAATGAAAGTATAAAAACAATCACTTAACAAAAACTAGAATGTCCCTGAAAGAGGAAAACTAAGCATGCATAAAAATAAAGCAAAATTATAATTTAGAAATTACGAAATATATCAGTAAATCCCCAAGTTTATTGTTTGGCAGAAGCTAGAAAATGAACATAGAAATGTTAAAATCCTGGAAATTTTAAAAAGAACTGTTAACTCAGTATAAATATTGTGAAAACGAAATCGAAATTTAGCACAATAGTAAAAAAAATAATTCAATTAAAAATGGAAGATTAATACAAAATAAAAATTGTAAAATAAAAAATCAATATAGTAATAATACACTGCTGGCCACCGTAAATGCAACATCCTAAAGGAAGCATGCAAATAACATGAAATTTACAAGCATTAGCAGAGGTGACATATGTAAATTATTAGAATTTCAGCGCAAACACACATTACGCGCGCCACCTGACAGCGCTATTTAAAGCCTAGAGACTTCAAATTCGGCAATTGTGGTTTTTTTCAAAAACGATCAAGTATGTCTCGTAGAAAACAGCGATCGGCTTTTGCTCAAGTATTCGAGTTCTGCAGAGGAAGGATAGTGGCCTACCGGGATTGTGGATTATCTTTCAGGAAAATCCGTAGTCGTGTTGGATAAACCAAACAACTGTAATGCGGATATGTGACCATTGGATGCAGGAGGGTACGACTAACCGACGTGGTCGATCGCATCCACGTCAGTGCACTACTTCACATGAGGACAGGCAGATTATGCGCATGGCAGTGACGGATCGCTCAGTCACATCACGAACCCTAGCACAGACCATTGAGTCTGTAACGCATCATTCAGTGTCTGCGCGTACAATTTGACACCGTTTACAGCAGAGTGGTCTGTCCGCAAGACGTCCATTGCTTAGTCTACCCTTGACGCGGAGCCACAGACGTCTCCGCCACCAATGGTGCGATGAAAGAAAGATGTGGGCGGCAGAATGGAATGAAGATGTCTTTACTGACGAGTCACGCATCTGTCTGCAACACCACTATGGTCGGATTCGAGTCTGGAGACACCGTGGAGAGGGTAGGTACAGCTGCGTTATGCACCGGGTATTATGGTATGGGGCGGTATTGGATATCACTCTCACACTCCTCTTGTACACATTGCTGGTACTTTAAACAGCCAGCGTTACATATCCAAGGTGTTGGAGCCAGTTGTCCTTCCTTATGTTCAGGGCTGGGCCACAGCCATATTTCAACAGGATAATGCGCGACCACACGTGGCACGTATTGTCCAAAGGCTCTTCGGCAATCACGAGATGGAATTGCTTCCCTGGCCGGCTCGCTCTCCGGATTTTTCACCGATGGAAAACATGTGGTCCATGTTGCTCAACGATTGACCCAGATTACACCCCCAGCTGCCACACCAGATAAACTTTGGCAACGCGTGGAAGCTGCTTGGTCTGCTCTACCCCAAGAACACATCCAAAGTCTCTTTGAATCAATGCCGAGGCGTGTGGCAGCGGTGATATCCAACAATGGCGTCTATTCTGGCAACTGATTCTGGCAGGAACCACACTTCACAAAAGTCTATAAATTTAATTATTTGATACTTGTTCTACATATTATCTACAAAATAAATTTTGGTGTGCTATCTCTTGTCTTTCTTGGTGTTGCATTTACGGTGGCCAGCAGTGTAGTAACCACGTAATATAAAAGGAGTAAAATAAAACAATTGAATATAAATAAGGAAAGATAAATCTAGATATATATTATATAAATGCGAAAGTTCGTAAGGATGTTTGGCCGCGTCTTTCATGCAAAAACAACTGAATGGATTTTAATGAAACTTTACAGTAATATAGCTTATACATCAGAATAACATATAGGCTATAATTTACAGCATAGACTATAATTTATAAAGATATTGTGTAAAGTTTCCAAAATATAACGATATTTGTCAAATAAGTAAGAAAAAATTCTGCCATCTGCAAGCAATTCTGGGGTGCGCTGCAAACAAGCCCACGACAGCATATATCTATCTTTTGTTTGTGAAGAAACCTTTTTGGTTTGGCTACGCAAGGCGCTCGCTTCTAATTAATTCCTGTGATCAGCATAATCCCTAATTTTTTTTATTTCAGAATAAAACTAAGTTTTGAAGGTAGAGGTTGTTATAAATCTCTCTTTATTTGAATGTTTTTGTTTATGATTTTATTATGCATATTTGGTAGTAAGAAATTGATCTTTTTTCAAAATAAATGCTTTTATCGGTTCTGGTACTTAAAGTAAATTAACTTTCTTTACATGATTTGGACAAATTTTTAAAAAATTTTGTGGTTAGTAGTTAATTATAACGCTATAATTTTAATTGAATAGGCGGATATTGTATTTTTATTTATAAAAATAATTATAACTACTGTACTGTATTTTTTGGTGTGAGTGAGTGCGTTAATATTAGCGTCGCAATGTTCAGCTACACGAGGGCTTTTGGCAACGGACACGTAATTTTGAACCATGGTCAAGTGACGTGGACAACATCTTAGCTGGCACCCCCTTCTCCTAACTACCACACCACACCAATTTCAAAGAAATCTTTGAAATCCACTCCGCTGGAGCAGAAAAAATTTATGTACTTAAAAACTTAAATTGCCTCACAGTAGAAGTGGTCCCGTATCGTAAGAGACCAGGCGCTTCACAGTGCTTTAATTGTAATTATTTCAACCACACAACAAAAAACTATAGGATGGCACCCAGGTGCCTAAAATGCGGACTAAACCACCGCACGCAAAATTGCACTAAAACGGACAGACTAATACCCCCACTACATAAACCGCAACGCGAACGGGCATATGGCGACGAGTCGTCAATGCCCAAAATTCCCGAAGCTTAAGCCAAAAAAGGGTTAAACCCCAATTAAAAATACGAACATCGCTCATCGACCCGTTACTCCAGACGTTAGCTATGCTAGCGTTTGTAGTAAAGGAAATCAAAACCGGATGGCACCACGAGTGGAAACCCCACAAACCGCAAACCAAATACCCAATGAAAAAAAAAACCCCGGATAATGATAAATTAAACTTCAAATTCGAAAATTTCGCGATCTGCATAAATGAATTACAAAACATAACTTCCAAGTTCCCGGAAATTTTCCGGGCACTGGAAGATATGTCTAAAACACAAAACGGCGTAGACAAACTAAACATCTTCTTACTAGACATTGCACGATCGTGCAACGTCAAAAAATAAAAGCCATATTTTAATTCATATATAATTCAATACCCCAAATACTAGCAAAATTCCTAAATTTAACTCCCAGACAAATGCAATAAATCTTTTCATCGATAGATCCCATCTACAATTCCACCTAAAGAGCCCCATTGCCCTTACAGACACTGAGGGTTTCTCTGGCAGCAGGAGTGACGGAATAAAAAACTCACATGGAAACAACATATAATTCAAACGCGAGATAAATTCCGGAGAGCTCAAAGAGCTATTTTTCCCCTAATTGGCCGGAATTCTGAATTGAATATGTACAATAAGTTGCTTCTCTACACTGCCGTTCTACGTCCAATTTTGACTTATGGATCACCTGTGTGGGGTTATGCCGCAGATTCTAATATTAAAATTCTCGAGGTTGCTCAGAACTCGTTAATAAGAAATATAGTTTAAGCTGATAGATATACCAGAAATATTAAAATTTATGAAGATGTTAAAATTTTTCCTTTCAAAGCCTACATTCAAAAGCTGGCTATCTCCTTTTTTAACAATTTACCCAATATCAATAATGAAAATGTTAAAATGCTTAATAATTATATCCCAGTGCCAGATCTCAAAAGACCTAGGAGAATCCTCCTAGACTCGTATAATCCCCCCTAACTATTAATTTAGTCACTCACCGGGTGGAGAGTGACATCTATCATTGCTAAATTTTCATTTTTATTAAATTTTTCATCTGCATTTTAATTTAATTTAATTCCTTTTAACTTTTTTACTTAATTGCAACCCCCACACAGGCTAGATTACTAGACCTTCCTTTTGACTTGTTCCAACGTATCAGTGCGACCAATAGAGTGCCTACTATCACAGTGTGTGCCATTGACCAACCACAGCAGTGCTATTCAGACACATCAGGACATTCCCGCCGAAACCGTATCGAAGAACAACTCAGTTCCTGTAACCACGCCTTCTTGCCACGTTCGATCTACCAATCAGGACACTCTCTACTAGGCAGGCCCAATCACATCAGGCCACATTTACAAACTAGATATGGGGTGGAGGAACGCTTCGCGTTCCGTTTCCCAGAGACGCCCAGCATCCGAAAAATCCCCTCCGGACAAAATCCACCGCGGATAGCTGCCGCCTCACTGGACGGACAGTAGCTGTCCAATCTACCTAGAGAAAGTCACGAGAATTTCTAACGCTCTGATCTTAACTTTAATCTGTTCACCGGTTTTAAAAGCCGGATCCTCATTATTACAAGACAATTTCCTTTGAAATTACAAATAAATATAAATTCCCAAGATCAAATCTCTATTTTTCTGTAAATTGAAACAAAAAGGGCAATTAAATCAATTCAAGCTATCAAAAGTCCAGACAAGATATCAAAGCCCTGGCGGGCTAAGTGCTCTAATAAAAATACGCAGCTAAACCAACTTCAAAGGAATCTTCTTTGAAATCCACTCTTCCAAGATATATGGCAGCACGGGTTTTATGATGAGTATTTTAGCGGGGAAGGCGAATAGTTTTGTATCAGATATTGTGTTTTCAGCTGACGGCGTTTTCAGCGGATTACAAAGATTATTATTTTTGTCCCGAAAAATTAGTTTATGTCAAAATTTAAGTGTCTTATGTTTTTGTAAATTAATAAAGACCTTAGAAAACGATTTAACTATTTATTTTAAGTGAATGGTGTATATAAATAATTTTACAGTGGAATATCTAAGAAAGTAACGGAATTTATCTTAAGCTCTAACGGATTAAATTTCCCAAAGTGGAGTATTTTGTACATGTATATCCCTTAATTTTCAATGTAGTGATAACACACATCTTTTTTAACCATGTGTTACTTTTGCTGAACATAGATCAGCTTAGGGAGGTATTTTGAAAAATCGACCCTCAAGAGTGTTACGGGGAGTTATATATAAAAAAAATCCCTTTTATCAGCTATTAAATTTACATACTTAAAATTTATCAAAGGCGTTTTTTCTTTCTTTCTTTTTTGCTGAAATATGCAAAAAGCTTTTTTTGTTTAATTTGCAATTCACGTAAAATTAACTCATTGAAAACTTCTTTATCCTTCAATCTGTGTTGTTTAATTATTCAGTTCACCCGTGCGAAGAACGGGTATACTAGCTAGTACTATATAAAACTAGTAGCAAAAATATTCAATATCGTAATAATAGCTACCGCTTGATAATGAATCAACCTCAGGGCATGAGAACTATTGCAAGAATGATATTTTGTGGGTTCATTGAGGCTAAAATATGCACAAACTTGGCGATTTTCGAAAATAAGCCAAAAGTGTAACAGTAACACATCCATTTTGTAGATTTAGACTTAAGTGCCTCCAACAAAATTGGATACTGACAGATAAAAGGAACCCTTAAGACCGGACGTGTAGTGCTCAATTTCGTTGGAGGCACTTAAGTTTATAATCTACAAACTAGATGGGTTTTTAGTAGTGAAGTTATAAACAATAAACGCTCAATGCTTATAATAAGTTATTAGATTCACACATACTGAAAAACATTAGCATTATTCTAAACTAAGCATATCGTGAAAATATAATTTATTGCACTTTTTTATTGTAATTATTTTGAATGTAGTCAATAATGTATAAACAGCCAAATATAGCAACCCCGAAACAGAGGAGTTCGAATTCCAACTCCACAAATAATAGGAATAGGTGCCTCCAACGAAATCGAGCATTACGCGTCTGGCCTTATTTGTTCCTTTTATCTATTAGACAAAGTAACATAACCTTCTGAGGACTTTTGGAATATGCAACGGTTAATAAGCAACTTTTCAAGGTTTTTTTTTTTTTTTTTTGCAGAAGATGGAGGTCTTTGATATTTATTAATTAAGAAAGGAAAGACACATATAGATGTTTACATAGATTTTTATATTCATTTCAAGGGGATAATAGCCATTATTGCTCAATATCCCACAAAACATTAATTGAACTGAACCTGTAAATATATAAGCAAACTCAGGGGAAAAATTTGTTGGATCACGATTCTCGTCTAAACTGAGCTAGAGTACGGTCGCGTCGCCTATACACTCCGTACTTTTCGTCTACTTCGCGACTTTACTGATTACATGCTCATCTTTTGGAGTCAATTGAGCCAGTCGTTCTGCAGCTCTTTTCAGAGCTGTTAGTGTAGGGTGACATCCATTTGATCGTTTCGCCATTTTATTTCTCTTGCTGACCACTTTGATTTTATCTTGACCATGGAATTGAACTTTCACCACCGTGTGTGTATGACCACGGAATCTAGAGCTTTATCAAGGCCCTCCACTTTCACACCAACTGCTCTCTGTCTACAGCGCATGGCCCTCACTGATGACATCCAGAAATTCACTCTTCTCGTCCAAGGAGCCAGCTCTACCCTAGAATCCCTGAAAAGATTTAGAAACTACAACGGTGAAGACCCTTTTGTGACCGCCATCCAGAACCCGCCGCTCGAGTACACCAAGCTCCATGACTTAGCGGTAAGTGAGTTTAGCTCTCTTCCTCCTTGAATTCACTTGGCTGTCCTGGACATTATACTCCCCCTAGTTCTCCTGCTAAAATTAATTTAAATTCACAACTTGCTAATAATAATGGTAATTAAATAACGATAGAGTTAGTTAAAAACTTTCCGAAAAAAAGAAAAGAAAATGACGATGGCTTTATCATGCCACCCCTTAGTAAAGTCAATAAGTTGGCTAGCCGTTCTAGTCAACTTATTTTCCAATTGGAACTTAAAAATAAATTTTTAAACTTAAACGAGGAAACGGCTAGAATTTCCACTGAAACTGCTACCAAGAATACAGATCAGAATAATCCATCTCAACAAACTACTAAGAATCTCCCGCCGCCAGATATGCTTAAAGTACAACTAAACTATATGCAACAAATAAAAGAAATTACCAATAAAATGCACTTTGTTCGAGAAAAACTCACCGGCGAATACCTCAAACTTTATACAAATACTTTTGAGCAACAATGAAATTTAATTCACTTTCTTGAAGAACTCGACTATGAGTTTCACGTTATTCTCTCCAAAGCCAAAAGACCCATAAAACACTTGTTATAAAAGGATTACTCTGAGATATGCAATTAACAGATATTCAAACCGAACTTCAAGAACTAGGATGTATAATAGAAAAAGTTTCGCAATTAACCGGAGGCATAACTAAACAACCACTTCCCATTTTTTTAATTACACTTCCCCGCAATCTATTTAACACTAAAATCTTTGACCTGAATAAACTATGTTATCTCGTTGTTAGAGTTGACGTATATGAGAGCAAAGGAATCATTAAATGTTTTTCATGTAATAAGTTTAACCATACAGCGGAAAATTGCCACCACAAACCCCGCTGCTTAAAATGCGGTCTAAATCACCAAACAAAAGAGTGCGAAATTAAAAGAGTTGATAAGATGTTTTGCATTAATTGTCAAGCATACGGATGTATGGCGAATTGCGCGAAATGCCCCCAATTCCCCAAGCCCAAAAAAAGTACAAATAATAGTGCTAATAAAAATACATATTCTAACGTTGTTAATAGCATAATAAGACCCAATGTCTCTTATGCAAGCGCTACCCAAAACAAAGTTAACTTTAACTCTCATACCCCTCAACAAAGGGCGGCAGGAATCAGTGGAAATTCTGTCGGTTCTTCCCAGTCTCAGGCCAAAAGAGTTAGTATCCCCCCCTCCCCTCCTATTATTCAAACTTAGTCTAATAACCCAAATTCAAATCTTAAAAATCAATCTATTCAAGGTATTATTCAAGCCTTAACTGCCCTCACCATTCATTTAAGCGACATGAATTTTGTTGCCCCATCCCATCAAATTAAAAATAGTAAAAACAAATGTAAGGAAGCTAAAAAACGCGAAATGTATGCCCTAGTAGAGGCTATCTTCGAAAATTACGATGATTAGTCGACCAATGATTGGCCTAAGTCTGATTTCTTGGAATGCAAACGGCATTTTAAATAAAATTCTAGAATTTAAAATTTTCGTTGAGAAGTACAGTCTCGATGTTATTTTAAGCCAGGAAACACATCTGAGACCAATTCACAACATCAGCATCGCAAATTACAAATGTTACAGAAATGATCGAGTCACGGACGGACAGGCTTCCGGTGTAACTCTCATCTTAATTAAAAAGTCTATTCCCCATTTTAATACCCCCCACCCCTCAGCTTTATCATATCGAAGCGACTACGGTCACTCTAAATCTCATTAATTTGGACCCTGTCTGCATCACCTCTATATATGTCCCTCCCCACTCTGATAAACTTCTTTTTACTCTCGATATTGAATCCATTATGCAAGTCAACAGCCATGGTGTGATTTTTGGCGATTTTAACGCCACACACAATACGTAGAATTGCTCCCATAACTGTACCGGAGGAACTCAACTTAAAAAATTTTGCGATTTAATTAACTTTGAAATAATATACCCTGATTCTCCCACTAGGTACGGCTATAGTACTCATAATACATTAGCCATTGCTATAGTCAGTAGTTTTAACTTCCCGAGCTCTCCTCTGATCATAACCCTGTTTTATTAAATTTTTCTTTCTCCATTCCCATTCACCAAGATAATCCTAGAGCAATTACCACCTGTTGACAACTCTTCAAAAATGCTTAAATAAAAATATTTTAATAGAAAACAATCATAATATCAATAATCCCTATATCCTTGAAAGTAAAATAGACGATTTCACCCAAGCTGTTCGCTTCGCCCACACAGAATCCTCTAAGCCAATCACAAACGCTCAACACTCTTACACACCAAACTACATGAAAGATGTAATTTTTCTCAAAAATCGCACACGTAAACTTTATCAAAACACACTAAATCCAGTATACAAAACAGAAACAGACTACAAGCTAAAATTAAAAGAGAGCTGAAAAAACACTCACAGGAGAGAGAGAGAGAGAGAAACATGGAAAAATAAATTACTAGCTCAAGATAACAGTTTCTGGAATATTCAAAAACTTTTGAACACAAACGCGTTGATAATCCTGCACTAAACACTGCCTCTGGCATCGCCATTACTGATGACCGGAAAGCCAATCTCATTGCAATTACACTTAGGGATAACTTTACACAAAACACCAGACCAAACACTTACAACTCCATAATTGACTCTGATGTCACGAACACCTTTGAAAATTTCTTTTTTCCCCCCCTTCTACTCCCATTTCTCCTACTAACCCAGATGAAGTATCGGCTTTCATCAATAATTTAAAAATTAGAAAACCAGGAAAAGATAATATCCACAGTAAAATGATTCGAACTTTCTCTCTCAAAGCCTTAACTATTTTAACCTATCTCATCAATAAAATTTTAACTCTTAGGCACTTTCCAAAGAAAAAAAAAACAGCAGTCATTTTTCCAATAAAAAAGCCTGGAAAAAATAGTAATCAACCTCAAAGTTATAGACCAATTTCTCTCCTTTCTTCGCTCAGTAAAATTACTGAGAACATCATCCTCAATAGAATAAACTCTTTCATTTCTGATTTCATTTCATTCTGACAAACAAGGCCGGAGTATTGTACTGAGAATTAGATTTCGAAATAATCCCTGCCTTCTCTAAATCTGCTATCTGACGTCGAAATTCGTTTCTTAAATTAAATGGAATCTTGTAAATCGGACATTTAATGGGATAGTCATGTTGCAGACTGATTCTATGATGCTCCGTAGATAATTCTACCGTAGAGCGAGCGAAAGCACTTTTGTGCGAAATTAAAAGTTGAAATAATCTGTTTTTTATTTTGCTGTCCAAACCTGAAAGGTTAAAATCCTTCTCCGTGAGTGGGGGTAAAATATCTTGAGAAACGGGAAAATCGGAAGAAAAGTCTTCGTAATTATTGACAGTAATTATTTTCATGTTTTTGTTAAGGGTGATTATGTTCTCAGAATCGTTTCTAATTTCTAGAATGGTGTCATTTGTTTGTGGATCAATATTAATTTGCGAAGTAGTTAAATGAATGTTTTTTGTTTTTAACTTTGCTGAACTCTGAATAGTAGCCGAAGACATAGAATTAGGTAATGTTGAAACATGGATACGAACATTTGTGACCGAATGGGGACCCACACACGTTTTGTGTTTTAAAAATCCATGGATAAAATTACTCTGAACGGCACGCGGAGGAAGTGAATAATGGATAAGCGGAATTGAAAATTTATTAATTAATAAACGGTTTTTACCCATATCTAAGACTGCATTCCATAATTTCAGAAAATCGTATCCCAAAATAGCGCAATAATTCTAGTTAATCTCTTGCTGAGTTATAAAAAAAATATGTTGAATTTGAAATTCCCCCAATGACAATTGTATTTCATAACAACCGATAATTTCTACTGTATCTCCACTTACCGCTTTAATTTGAATTGAAACATTAAATTCCTTAAAGTTTTCGTTTTTTATTTTAGTGAAAAGAGAATTTGACATTAATGAAACGGACGCACCTGTGTCAATTAATATTCTAAATCTGTGATCTTTTACACTAGCATTTATGATGGGTAGATCAGAATTATTATCTCTAGATTTAATAGGAGAAAACAGATTCTCTACCACTTGTATATTCTCTAAAATCGGCTTTCTCCGCGGAAGTTTAAATTGTCGTTTCTAGTATTGCGTTGAAAGCCCCTATTCCTAGAAGTCGTGTGTGACCCGCTCGCCGAATGCCTGGGGGCTGCGTAATTATCGCGAAAAGCCGATTCTTGGAAATGGACATGTCGCTGATCGAAAGAATGAGTGCTTGGGTGACGGAAAACAGAAAATTCGCCCGCGGCGTCTCTCCGGGGGGCTGGTAACTGGCTCTACGTTCGTCCATCCGCTTTTTCCGACACTCCGCCTGCCTATGTCCTTGAAAGCCACAATAAAAACATTTGAAAACAGTCTCTCTTCTGCTAAAAGGATCCCCACTTGTTTTGCGAACCGTAACTGAGCTCGCTTCCTGTAAACGCTCGACCCTTAAATTGATTTCCTGTAGTTTGTTTGTCAATGCCGAAATGACCGAAGTTACCTTTTGTGACGGTGACAAACCAGATCTCTCGTCATTTGCGATTTGATTTAGTTTAACATTCTGTTCTTCAATCAACGCTGCGTTAATTGATTCTTCAAGATTGATGGGATCTCGCGCCAAAACGAATCTACGAATATCGTTTCGCAAACCACTTATAAAACGCGATTGTAGTAATTGATCGTTAGCGTTCCTCACCGCGGTGTTTTGAGCCGAATTACCTGACTGGAATATCTGTGTTCCCAGTTTGTTGATGCGTGCTGCAAATTCTTGTACGCTTTCGGACGAACCCTGAATGCACGAAGAAAATAGCTGGAAACGTGTGGATAATGGGACGGCCTTCTCGAATCTAGTAATAAGAACTCTAGCGATATCGTTGTACTCTGTTAAATGACTGTGGGTTGGGTAGGATAAAAAAAAATTTCAGCTATTCCCGCTAATTTTAGTTTCAGAATAGTAACTTTCTCGGCGTTAGACCACTTGCCTAAATTCGCAACATCATTTATTTTTTCCAGGAACCTACGTATTTCCAAATCAATTAGATTAAATTTCTCAGACGCCGTCTGCGTCAAAAGGGGTTTTGATTGTCGTGTACGTGGCATGTTTAAAAAAAATTAAAACAAAATTTCTAACGAGATTAAATTGCAACGGAAACAATTAAATTTTAACTCAAACAACTGAATTCAAGCTCTCTTGCAGGGTAAGAGAAAATTCAAAAACTCAGAAAATTAAATAAAACTTTTAACTAATCGACTCTCGCGTAAATACATGAATGAAAAAAATAAATTCATATCAATATAAAAGAAAAGAAAAAAAGAGCACCAGTACCTGTGACATCTTGCACCTTTCCTTTTTCTTTTTCTCTCTCTCCGAAAAAAAACTACAAGAAAAAAATTTCACAAGTAGAAAAATCGAGTAACAGATAAAATCAAAACACAATAGCACACAATAAAAAGTTTTTACATGTTTAACAGATGAAGTAGGATTATTATTTCGGTGACCCATCAAGAAAAAAATTTACGACATCAGATGATGCAAAAGAGAAAAAAAATTTCCGACGACTGGTCACGGTACCAATATGATGCGACGCTTTTGATAACTTATTTAATTTGTATGATGAAAACCCAGTTTCTTAATTTAACATCGCATCATGACTTAAGTTAAAATTAAACACTAATATATTCTATAGACAAATTACTGTACACTAATATAAAAGTCCGATCTTATAGAGTTTACAATTATATTTATTGATTAACATATTGGTAAAAGAAACGTTAAATATTACAAAGGTGCTACTTATCTGATGAGATTAGGAGGAGTGATTGAGAGGTGACCTCGGGTAGCGAGTGCGCTTCCCGACTGGAGGTTTTTCTGGCAGACGTAAGAGGGAGGAAAAGCCCCGATAATTCTTCCGGACCAGGTTTTAAAGCCGACCAGATCACTTCGAAAAGAATCCGCTACGGATTCACTACCGTCCAATCTACCACCCTGATTGGAGCGCAAGAACATAACCTTGCCGGCCATCAGGTCCGTTGAACCGACGCACCCACATTCCTGTGTAAACCTTATTTCCTGTAAACAGGGCAAATGCAAAAATTACAACTGTATCTCAGAGGCCGGCGACCTCCCATCACTTGAATGGAGAATGGGGCCCCCTAGAAACCGGGGGCCCTGGGCTGCAGCCCATTTAGTCCGTACGTAGATCCGGCCTTGACTGGAGCTATCTTTCAGCAGGATAATGCACGCCAACATGTTGCAAATACTGTTCCAAGACTTTTGTTTGCCTTAACACCTGCAGCTTCTTCCTTGGCCTGCTTAATTGCCGGATATGTCACCTATTCAGCACGTGCGGGATTTGGTTGGTCGGCGTCTAGATCGTGATAAGCGTTCTGCAGCTTTAAAAGGCAAACTTTTGCTGTACATAGAAGCAATATGGAATTCTTTTCCACAAGCAGACATTCAAAATCAGTTTGGCTCCATGCCACGTCGTATAGCATCACTTATTGCAGCGCGTGGTGGCTACAACAAATACTGATTTCGGACACTTAATTCTTTTTTTTTTTTTTTTTGCTTTGAAAATTTAGTCATTTATTTGTACTAATACAAGTAGCTTCTGCATTAAATTTCATTTAATTCTGATGATTCCTTCATGGTGTTGTATTTTTATAATCACTGTACAATATTCAGAATGTTTCTCTTTTCGAACACATTGAAAATATGTAATTAACTTTGTAGATCTTCATAAATAAAAAGACTGGATTGAAAAAATGAAGTACACTGATGATCCCAAAACAGAAAAGCGGACTTAGCATTGAGACAGTGAGAAAAGCAGTTTCTTAGTGATACTTGTTTCGTGAAGGGTAGTTTACATGTACTTGATTACATGTACTTGAATGATAAGAAAGGGCAATAAAAGAGGGATCATAGAATTATATGGTGTTACACACAAATGTTATTTTTTCATTTACAATTTTTTTTATAATGCAGAATTAAATACAAAAAAATAAACAAATTTCTCTAGATAGCATTGAAAAACATATCTCCTTCACTATACATAAAGGCCGTATCACACGTACATATTTCAAGCAATTTTTCGTCCAATTCGTGCAATTTTTACTCAGTTGCCATAGCAACCGCTTTAGTGAAATTTCTTGCTAGTGAGCTCAAGAAATTGTTCGAAATAAAAATTGCTTGGAATTCCAGCCAATAGGATTCTTTGTCTACTAAACGAAAACAAGATGGCTGCCTCGACTTTATAACGCGTTTGCTCATCGTCGATGTTTCTGGTGAAGTGGAATGGGATTATGGAGAGCTTTTTAATCGATGAGGTTGAAAAGCTCCCATATCTATGGACTCCGATGCATCCTCATTTTACGAAGAGGCTGAAAAAATTGGATTTTAGCAGATCGCCATGAGGATGAGCGAGAGGGGGTCGGCACTCGAAGCTTTCTTGACGCCAGGTAAGTTGAAATATTTTTAACAATGGCTTTTTTCTTTTTACTTTCTTCTAAAACAATTAGTGTAACGTCTATTTCTTGTTGCATTTTAGGAATAATATGTACTTTTGTTCTGTAAGCGAATCTCATTGTTTTGATAAAATTTCGCCAAATTATCGCCAAAACCAGTTTGGCGTAGACAACAATGCTACAGCAACATGCTATGTATTAAAAGTTTTTAAGTCAGTCTTCTTATTTATTTTTATTTGTTATGCATTTGAATTATCTTCAGCAGGATTTGCGAAGTGTTTCATTTTAACCATCTGCGCTAGATGTATTAGTAATGTTGGAGTAAAATGTTTGGAATATATACCTATATATGTTTGTGTGTGTATGTATTTATAAATTTTCCAAAATTAAATAACATAATAGTAATTTAAAATGGCAATTAATAAATTTACCATATACAATTAATAATAAAAATATGAAACAAAAGTATTGTTTGTAAAAATTTTAGTGCAATTTTCTAATGTCCAAGTTACCTTTTCTCTATCCATCGTGTTACAAAATTGGGCAATTTGTTGCACCACGAAGAAATATTACATTCCAAACTTTTCTCACTTATGTAACAATAAGATATTATGATGAAAGAGTTCATCAAGTTTGCAGAAAAACTATTAAAATTTTAATTTGGGTTGAAATTTTGATGATTTATATCACCTTACTTTTATGCCACCGGATTTCTCGTTGGAAAAAAAATGGAACTGAAATTGTTTTAAATTTTCAGAAACTATCCATGGATCTGTGTATTTCTTGTTTACTTCTGGAATATTTACTTGATCACCTAGTTATTTTAGTTAAGAGGCTTTTTTCTTAAAGAGTTATACAGCAACAATTAACAAATAATTCCTTTTTTTCGACCAGTTCTAAAATTCAAATAGGAAATTACAGTTACCTGAATAAAGCTATATTAAATCAGTGATAGGTTGACAGCAGTGAAGAAGCTTTCTATCAAAGTATGCAAAAATGCTTGGGGGCTGTGGGCAAAAAAACAGTCAATGAGACTTTTGCTGCTTTCATAGCCTCCGAGCTTGATAATTTGCCCTGCCCAAAGCAGCAGGCAGCAATACGTCGAAAACTATGCAATACACTCTTTGAGTGTTTAGAATAAAATTTATTTCTTACCATTTTAGCAATGTTTTTCTTTTACAAAATTATTTTATATAAGCTACGATGATTTCAATCGACCTAATTTTAAAAATAAATTTTATTTATATACATAATCGTGTTTGTTTTATGTAGTTCATTATCCCAGTTCTTGTAGAGATGAAATTCTTTCCAAAGAAACAACTTAATTTACATCCAGCTTTTATATTCATGGTGACACTCAAACATATCTGGACAGCACAACACAAAAATACTTGCATGCTTTACACGTTGACGAAGAAAAGGAGTGGAAAGTATTCAATAAAGTTTTTATATACAGATTTTTATATAAAATTTGTAAAAATGTATCATAAAAAAATTACAGTCACATGTCTAGGCGAAGAGGATATTAAATCGTGGTCAGTAAGGTGCATGAAAATGCTTATCTTTTCATAAATCCTTTTTAATTTCTCTACAAAACGTTTATTGTTATCCACACAATTTGCCGGTCAGATATTATTGTAGTTTTGGATCAACATTTTTTTGTGAACAAGTATATTCTAATACAAACATAATATAAATCAGTATAGTTAAAAATAAACTAATACACACCTAAAACCATTTAATTTTGTTAACTTCTTGCAAAACTAAACTTGATATTGAATGACTTGGTAAAAAGAAAATTACAAATTCAAAAGCCCCATTAAGAAAGTATTGACTATTTATTTTATCTCTAAAAAGTTTAATTTCAATAAAACTCAAGTATTTAGTATGTTTTCCCTACTCAGATTTGCTTTGAGAAATATGCTATTTGCGTGAAAATCCCATTGGTCAGTATATAAGTAACTTATAAACTTTTTACATCTTTTTGTTTGTCGTATAAATATGAAGTAGCACACATAATGATTCATTATGAGATAGCGGCATTCTTACCAAAAAGGTTGGTCACCCCTGGTCTAAAGAATCAGTAATAAATGTACCAACATAATGTTTTAGAAAAAGATTGAGCCCCGTGTTTCAAAAAAAAAAAAAAAAAAAAAAAAGATTTATGAATTAGATGTTAATAATAAAGGAGATTCGAATTATGAGCAGATATCAATGTAAGTTATTACATATATAAAATATTTTGCTGTTTGTTAGTACCAACTAAAAAGTAAAGTTGTATATTGTTTTAACTTCATTTTTATTGACTTATGTTATATTACAAAATTTATATTTTCCATTACATCTTCAGATATTTAAAATGCGAGTTTTGTTTTGATGACAATAAAAAAGGCAATGCATATTACTGTAAATAGTTCAACACAAAATGTTTATTAATAGTTCCTTTTTGACAGTGATAACACAACAGAATATATTTTTTAATGGAAAAATTAAATGAAGGGTGATGGTTTTTAACCGGGGTGGGAACGCTTTAGCTTTGGTGTGCCAAACTAATCTACCAATATGATTCAGCATACCACACAATACAATATTTTTGAAACAATTTGATTCCCGCTACAATGCATGTAGAATAAAAAAAAATAGAAGTCAATAATATAATTTACAGTTTTATTATACATTAATTTTGCATCATTTAAAGATATTTCTTCACAAAAAGAAACAACATAAAATATAACTTTTTTTATCCCCAGAAATTAAAATTGTACTTATATATTTTTTAAACATAAGAAAACACATAAAATTCTAGTATTTCTCTTCATTACAGTTAAATAAAAAAAATAATTATACATTGCATTAATATACTATAATAAATTTATTGAAAAAATATTAATGCAATGTATAATTATTATCTTGCCAGGGTACAGCACCTTCAGCGTTGAAAAAATTACCAAATCTGTCCCTGACATCTTTAGCATAATTGGATCCCCTGCTTGAGATCCTTTGGCAGGAAATAAGTTGATTAGTGTTTTGCTGGCAGAGAGAGAGTTCCCTTCAATTACAACTCCATTCCAAATATCCTCTCTGTCTGCACAGTGTTCAGGAATATTTGTATTTTTTATCTGTTAGTCAAAAAATTGTGAAGGGAACTGGCAGCTAATAATTATTTTAGTATTTGGCACGGACGTCAAAATGGTGGTGCCAAATACCCTGAAGCGAGCAGCTAAAATGCCAAATGCATTTTCTAAAACCCTCCGAGCACGGGAAAGTCTGTAGTTAAAAACTAAGCATTCCCTACTTAAATTACTGCCCGGATAGGGTTTCATAATATTTGGCATCAACGGAAAGGCATCATCAGCCACAATGACAAATGGTAAGTTAGATGCCGATCCCGGTAACGCGGCTGCTTCAGGGATATTCATATCACCATTTGTAATGGCTTACCTCAGTTTAGATTTCCCCAAACTCCTCCATCGCTAACTCGTCCGTTAGTGCCAACATCAGCATACAAAAGTTTAAATTGGCTTCCACAAGGGCCAACAACACGATACTGAAAAACCCCTTGTAGATTCTGTATGTTGCTCCTGAATGAGATGGGGATTTTATTCTTATGTGTTTGCCGTCCATTGCACCAAGACACAATGGAAAATTCCACTTTGCCCAAAACTCTTCTCCGACCATCTTCCACTCATTTTCGGATTCAGGGACTTGGATTTCTGACTCTAAATGGTGATAGATGGCTGCACAAACAGCTGGTATTATACCAGATATGGTATTTTAGGCTATCCGGAACTGATAACTCACAAAGAGGATCGCGTTTCACCTTAAATGAATAAAAGAATATTTTTAATGCATTGAAGAAATTGAATAATATAAATTTATTGATATAGAAAAGCAAATTTTCAATAAAATGGTACCATTGATTCATAATTAAATATGTTGTAATTCCTGTTGTAAGATATCTCAATGTTAACGCAATCCTCTCGGCAGCAGGAATTGCCTTCTTCATTGATGTATTCTTTCTCTCGATTCTGGGAGAAACAAGAGCTACGAGCTCCTCAAAAGTTGAAACATCCATTCGTAAAAATCTACGATAACTTTCACTGTTCTATAAATAATAAAATATTTAATGATTTATAGAAAAACTAAATTTCAACAATGCAAATTGTTAATATATGCATAAATTTCATAAATATATTTTACCTAAAATAGATTGTAATTTGAGGAGATGAAGACTCTGTGAGCTCATCCCCTCATTTTTTCAAATATTATTTGAAGCAACTATCTATAACACTTTAAACATAAAGCTTTAATTACAATAGATAATATCAGCTGAAAAATGTTAAAGATAACATTTTTTTTTTACAAAAATAAAAAGAGTGTCTGAGAGGATATGAAAAACTTAATAAAATAACTAAATATAGGTATTAATTCAAAATTAATGTTATTCATATTTATGTAGAGATTTCATTAGGTCATTGTACATATATAAATAAAAAATGTTCATAAAAACCATCTTATCATATAATATTGTCAGGTATGGAAAATGTTCAAATATTGTTCCTAGGTGGTTAATTAATGTCTCCAAATTTCATGTAGACTATATGAAAATAATCAATAGTTTATTAAAAAAAAATTCTGGTCATATGCATAGGACAATTTATACCTATGCAGTGACGGCTCATGGAAGTGTGAGGGGGGAGGGGTGCCTGGGCTCCCTTACTTTTAGTAGTTTTAAAGTATTTTTTCTACAAAAGAATTTTACAAACAAAATAAAGTAGAAAGTTTGGGCTCCCCCACTTTTTCTATCGATGAGCCGCCCCTGTACATAAAGTTTAATGAAAAAAAGATAGACTTACTTCGAGAGCTAATTCCTTCATTAAATTCTCGTAGCACCCTAATTGTATTCTCCGTTGCAGCCACTTTCTCTGCCAAACTTTTCTTTTTTGCTTTCCTCATTTCAGTGTCACAAATAGCAGCAAATCCAAGCGCAAGAATCACTTCATTTTCAGACGCCATATCTGTTCTTGACTGTCAATAAAAGCTCGAGCGGTATAAAAAAAAATGTATGGTTGTTTCCCCGAAGTTCCCTTAGAAGTACGAGGCATCATTAAAAAATTACCTAATAGGAAGTCACCCGGTCCAGATCAGATTCCAAATATAGCTTTAAAATATCTTCCTATTAATGCTATCACACATTTAACTAAAATTTACAATAGATGCCTCATTAACTGCCACTTTCCTACTCAGTGGAAAATAGCAAATGTAGTCATGTTGCCCAAGCCAAATCAGGATCATAAGTTTAGTCAAAATTATAGGCCGATCTCATTATTAAACACCACTGCTAAGATTTTCGAAAGAATAATTTTAAACAGGATTAAAACTCACTGCAAAGCCATAGACTGTATTCCCCCGGAACAATGCGGTTTCCGGGAGGGCCATTCTACGCTGCATCAATTAATACGTGCCACTAATATTATAAATGAAGGCTTCGCTAGCAAATTATACACTGTAGGTGTCTTTTTGGATGTCAAAAGGGCATTCGAAAAAATGTGGCATGATGGCCTCACTTACAAAATGATAAAACTCAAATTCCCTGCTTATGTAATTAAAATTATTCACAATTATTTACACAACAGAACCTTCCGGGTTCGTGTAAATAACACATTCTCTGAAACGGGTTTTTGTCAAAGTGGTACCCCGCAGGGTTCGGTACTATCCCCGTATCTTTACAACATATTCACATATGACTTTCCAGATCACCACACTGTCAGTACATGTCTTTTCGCAGATGACTCGGCGGCGCTCACTCAGGGTGTCAATCTCAAGTACACAATTAAAACTATGCAACAATTCCTCGTCAAACTAGAGAAATGGTTGACAGATTGGAGAATAGCTATTAATGTAGAAAAAACACAAGCCATTGTTTTCAGGAAATGGGGCGTCATTGACCCCCAAACTGAACTCACTCTTTTGATGACAACATTCTGTGGGTCCCGGTCGTTCGTTACTTGGGCTTATATCTCGATAGTCGCCTAACTTACAAGAATCATATTGACTATCTTTCAGACAAATTCTGGGGTAGAATAGCGTTAGCTATCTCCCTTATTGGGAGAAGCTCTCCTCTCTCCCTTGAAAATAAAGTTATACTGTACAAGCAAATTTTGCGTCCAACAATAACGTATGGGTCCCCCATTTGGGGGCCGCGGCCCCGACCCACACTAAACGCATTCAAATTATTCAAAACAAAATTCTTAGAATCATTGCTAACGCACCTTGGTACGTTAGAAATAGTGTCATCCATCACGACTTACACATGGAGCCGATAGTTAATTACATCACTGGAACTTCTAGAAATGTTTTTACTTCTATTCAAAATCATATCAACCCTATAATTAAAGCACAAACACTTTTCACGTATCCTCATGCTAAAATAAATTTTGCTTATAAAACGACAAAATGGAATCTGCCCTTAAAACCGCCGTAATTACAACAATAATACTTAATTGCTACACTTAACAACATTTAAATGCATTTGCCTACATCAGAATTGGGATCAGTGATTAAAGCTGGCTCCTGCTTCAATTCCACGATTGTTCCGGCTGCAAGTTCTGTCTTGCAGTCTCCATCCTCTTATTCATTCCAGCTGCAAAAAAAAAAAAAAAAAAAAAAAAATTCCGCAGCTTCTCTATTCCGGTTGCGTCTTGGTGCTCCTCGAACGCGTTTTTGGGGCTGTTAAGCCCCCTTCCTTGCGCTCCTCCATTCCTGCCCGCGTAACGTATTTTTATCTCGTTTTCGTCTGGCCGCTTCTTCCTCCATCCTCCCCTGCGAGGGAGTGTATTCAGATATTGATTTTCATTGCCACTTTCTCTCCGCGAATTTGGGTATAAGCGATTCATTTCGCTGGCACCCGTTAAATCTAATTTTCGTTTCGTTCGTTTTTCCCCGAAGCAGAAAAATCGGCGAGTAACTTTTCAATGTGGTGAAAGTGCGCGGACGACGTCAGAGCATGCCGTTTTGTTTACGGCAACCCTTCACCCTCAGTAGGACGAAAAATTGCTTGAAAAAATTGTACCAAAAGTCTACGTGTGATACGGCCTTTACTAATGAAAACCAGAAGGAAAGAAATATCTTATTACTAAAAAAAAATTAAATAAATTATTAAATTTAAAATATTAAACTCACACAAAAAGCTATTATCATTCAACACGTATAATTCTATTCATACTATTCTGTAAGATTTTGACACATCACAGTTTACGCAAAATAGTTTACTGAATTATAGATGAATTAAAATGAACTGATACTAGAAGCTTTTATGCAAAAAATTATTTAAGGTCAACGGCCATATTTTCAAAAACTACCTTTATCCAACAGATGGCGTTGTTTGCAACTCGGATGACGTCGAAGCGATGATGTTTGTAAAAAGATAAACCTTCTTTACTATAGCAACGGGGTGTGGTTAAAAATTGATTGACAGATATAGTCGGTTTCAGAACGCATGCGCAGTTGCATTAAAATAAACAAAAAAAGAGAGTTTTGCAAAAGTGCTGCCTTTTAGAATTGCCGCGGAAATGGGTGCGCTGTCTTTTTTTTTTTAATTCCGTACAAATATTTTGGGATATCCACGAGTGAATGAACAAGTACGTTTACATTTTCTTGGGTATCATAAACATTGCCCATAGGGTTAAGAATAAAGATGGAATTTAGAAAGGAGTTTTAAGTTTTGGAAGAAGGATTCGATAGACCTCCAGTTTTATTTTTGTAGAGATATCTTTTTTATTTGTCTTAGCGTATTTAATTCAATTTTTTTTGTTTAATAGGTATGTAATAAATTTCTTTCTGCTCATATCTTAGGTACAAATTATATTTGAAATTGCTGTGTAAGATCATCATCATCTCATCAGGGAAATAATAATTTTCAATTAAGAGACTTTCACAAGAAAATGTTACTTTTATAAGAAAATAACCTAGAGCAATTTTTTCACAAATAGTTTGTATAATTCTGTTTTCAAACACATCTATTTCTGGTTTTACAAATGAATGTTATTATTTCCGATAGGCATGAAAATATGACAAAAATTTCATTAAATTACGGCCGTCGCTAAACCTGAAGAAAAGAGTTCATTAATTGGAAAATTTCGCTAAATGGTGATTTGTCTTTCAATATAGTTTAAAAACCACTTAAAACCAAAGTTCGATAAATGGAAAATGCACTTAGCTATTTGGAGGTTATTTGACGAAGAAAGTCATAAAATGTTCTTGGATTTCAGGAAAAACTTCGCAAAATAGAGAAATTTACAAGATAGAGGTTCGCAAAATGGGGAGGGCCCACTATATTTTATTCATCGAATTAATTTCTAAATTAAGCTTCCTTTTATTACACTTCCTTAAGTTGGTATGGAATTGAAAACCTGTTTCCTGTTTAATAATTGTTCTTATAGATAATCCGAAAAAGCATGAATATTGTTAAATTTGGAAACCTGGAAAAGAAATATGAACATTTTAAAAATATTAACTTAAATGTTACTAGTGAAAAAACTAGTGAGAGTTCTCAGATCTAATTTTATATAAAACTTTTATAGAACAGATATATATATATATATATATATATATATATATATATATCTTCAAAAATTTCTTCAAAAAATTTCAAAATTATCTTGAACAGAAAAAAAAATTATATTGAATAGAAAACCCTTTCATATCTTCCAAAATGAAAATCTGAGAAAAACCCATTTAAAATTTGGAAAGACATATAACAGAAGCTAATAATGTCTGTAAATCTCTAATTTTTAACACGTTTTTTTCCAACTGAAGAAGGTTGTAAAATATCTTGTAATTTTCCATAAGACAAAAATCGTTTTAACCTATAATTATATCGTATAAAAGCTAATCTATGACTGCAATGCAATGGTATTAATAATAAATCATTATTATTGTTGTTACTAAAATCAATAACTATGAATCAAAACTTGAATTTTACTTTACATATGCAGCATAGAATATAAGTCTAATTGTCACACATCACTTTGACACTATTGGTACTGCAATTCATGGTTAGCTGTTCTGTGATTAAGGTTTAATTTTTTTGATAAGTATGTTCTTTTCTTTTTATGGATCATGTCTAGAAAAAAGGATTTAAATTAATTATTTATATAGTTTCATTCTTAAAATTGGTCTTTTAAATAAAATAACGTAGTATATATATACATATGCATTACATAAGTTCAATAAATGCATATTAATCACTTGAATTAATGAAATTATATACTGATGCATAAAACAACACTTTGTTATAAGCACACAGATTTTAGCCTTTATTAGTATTTGTGTTTTTTTGTCACCAATAAGTTGTAACTAATAATTGAAGATATTTAATTAACATAGTAACTCTTTTATAAATCAATACAAATTATTGGATTTTAAAAATATGAAGAAGCCAACGAGCTTCAAAAGAACCGATTATTCTCACAAATATATCCTTTTATAAAAACAAAAAAAGTTTTTCGTGATGCTGTAATAAATTTACTTCTACTTATAAGGTGAAGTTAATAAAAGAAACTCTACATCTTTACAACTATATCACTAGTAGTGAAAGTTAAAGGAATAAAAAAAGAGAATTTGCCTAAAGTTGGATCGAACATATCTATAATACTAAAAATGCCGGTCTTTCAGTCACAAAAACGAAAATTAGGTATAATAAACTGAGATTACTAGTATTTGTGATGAAATGTTTTAAATGACCCTTTTCAATCGGAAAAAAATATCCAGGAAAATTTTCTTAAATATAGAAATTATATTCTTGCACTTTTACTTCGTCTGAATACATGTTAATCCCCCTAAGTTTTTGGACAAATATCGAGAACAAATGTTTGGGCTTGAAATAGTTCATTGATAGTGTCAATTTTAGACAATATTGCTAATCATACTCTAAAAAATGATTGGAATTTCTTGTATTGAATCCAATAAATTTTTAATTAATGAATTCTTCTAGGTTTTTACGAGTTTGTTCAAACTGTATATACACTGCTTAATCTATTTTAGCTTCCCAACGGGTATCGCAAGATTGTCTTAGAGTAATGCTTAAATGCTTTAGTAGAATTTCTCATCTTTCTAGATGCAGAAAATAAGCATTGAAATATCCAGTCCCAATTTTTATATTACATGCTACTGGAAGTGAGATCACAAACTAAAAAATTAGGAGATGATAGACAAGGGGATTTTGTTACAAGGTTAAAATTTGTAGTTACAAGGTGACAGCATAAATCTTATTAAAAACAAAAATCACGTCTACCATTTTGGCTTTAAAAAGACATACCTTCATTTATCACCAATTATGGAATATCGTAAGCAAATTTTTAATTACTTTTCAGCATGGTGGCAAATCTCCAAAACAAAAAAGAAAGAGGGGAAATAAATTCTGGATACTATACCGAGGAAATTTAGAGTTAAACCTGACACAATTGATTCCAAATGTTGAAACAATTATTGAAGCACCAGATTTATTCCTCTCTTTAAAAGCATTTGTTTAATGATCAATTATTATACGTATTAATTAAATTTTAATTCAATTAACGTGTTTTTTCTTAAGTTTTAAACACCATACTTCACTTCAGTTAGAAATTTAAATAGTTTAAAGTAAGTAGATCTATACCACTTGTCATTAAATTGGTAAATCTGCAAAAATTCAATATTAGGTAAGCAGGGGTCTACCCCAAACCGAAGAGTATGGCAAGGGGTCTATGAAACAAAAAAGTTTGGAAACATCTGGGTTTACTTTTCTTACTCAATGTTTGTCATTTTGAGTATTTCCGGTGTAGCGGTCTCCCCTCTGTTTTTGCTACATTTAAAGCAATTTTCCAAGTAGAGAACCAGTCTTCTAGTTCGGCTATATGTTTGTGTAAAAAGTGAGTAACGAGTTGTAATTCGTTACTTTGTGCCAGGATCGCCGTGTCGTCGGCTTCTTTTCACACCACATTAAAAAAGAACCACCAAAATTATATTTACACAACACGCACGTACCCTGGTCCAAAAGCACCAAATACCTAGGAGTTATCCTAGATAAAAGACTCACTTTTAAACAACACATTATACAAATACGTAGAAAATTCAATATTTCCGTCGCTAAAGTTTTCCCCTTAATTGCACGGAAATCATGTTTATCCTTAAGAAATAAAATGCTTATTTATAAACTCGTTCTCAGACCAATTCTCCAATATGCAAGTCTAATCTGGGGCCACGCGGCCTATTCTAATATCAAGATGCTGGAATCAGCGCAAAATAAAATTATTAAAATTATCACGGACTCTCCGTGGTATGTCAGAAACGAAGATATAAGATTCGCTCTCAAACTTAAAACTTTAAAATGTTTTTTCAAAAAAATAGCAACTAAATTCTTTAATAATATAGATAATCATACTAACCGAGCAATTGCTCGAATAGAAAAATATAATATTAATCCTTCATTTATTAGACCTCGCAATATTTTAGTTTAATCGCCTAACTTCCTAATTTTCTTCGGATAAAACTTAAAACTCTACCAGACTTACTCTCGACCAATAGGAACAGAGCAAGCCGGACACTAGCGAAGCGAGCTCTGGGATCGCCTCGGCACCCAAACTCAATTCCTATTGCCACACCCACTCCCTAAGAGTCAACATAGGCTGTCCCCTGATTGGACCACACATCCTCAAGCTAATGCACTCAAATACCCGCTCTTTTTGGGCGAAATTCAGACGAGGCGGTCCTTCCGACGGTGCGGGTAACCCTGTGCCTAAGGAATCTCCGACCTCCTTTTTCTCTTAAAGTCCGCTCTAGTGGACAAGGCTTTAATTTAATTTCACACACCTAGCAAAACAACACACATGCAATTACTCAATCACACTACACACTTAAATTCTCATTTATTCACAAACACAAGTAACTTATTTAAATTCCTAATGTTTTTTTTCTTTATTTATCAACACAATATTTTTTTTTAATTAAGCAGCAAAGGGCTAAGTGAAAGCTGAACTCATGTAACTCATTCATTCATCATGATTGGAGATTGAGCTTCCCTGCGGGAAGCAGGTTCTCCTTTAATCCATCAACCTATCTCCCCTCAGCGAAAGGGAACACTTGCTACGGTCTGTCACAGTTGTAAAACTGGTAAAAGTAATGCTAGTTCTTTTTTAGGATGGTGGGGTAGCAGTAAATTTTGACCATGGGAGAGTTCTTATTTCTGGACAAAGATCAGTGGTGAAATGTTTTCGACTCCCGAAACTCTTTGAAAACTATGCAACAATTCCTCGTCAAACTAGAGAAATGGTTGACAGATTGGAGAATAGCTATTAATGTAGAAAAAACACAAGCCATTGTTTTCAGGAAATGGGGCGTCATTGACCCCCAAACTGAACTCACTCTTTTTGATGACAACATTCTGTGGGTCCCGGTCGTTCGTTACTTGGGCTTATATCTCGATAGTCGCCTAACTTACAAGAATCATATTGACTATCTTTCAGACAAATTCTGGGGTAGAATAGCGTTAGCTATCTCCCTTATTGGGAGAAGCTCTCCTCTCTCCCTTGAAAATAAAGTTATACTGTACTAGCAAATTTTGCGTCCAACAATAACGTATGGGTCCCCCATTTGGGGGACCGCGGCCCCGACCCACACTAAACGCATTCAAATTATTCAAAACAAAATTCTTAGAATCATTGCTAACGCACCTTGGTACGTTAGAAATAGTGTCATCCATCACGACTTACACATGGAGCCGATAGTTAATTACATCACTGGAACTTCTAGAAATGTTTTTACTTCTATTCAAAATCATATCAACCCTATAATTAAAGCACAAACACTTTTCACGTATCCTCATGCTAAAATAAATTTTGCTTATAAAACGACAAAATGGAATCTGCCCTTAAAACCGCCGTAATTACAACAATAATACTTAATTGCTACACTTAACAACATTTAAATACATTTGCCTACATCAGAATTGGGATCAGTGATTAAAGCTGGCTCCTGCTTCAATTCCACGATTGTTCCGGCTGCAAGTTCTGTCTTGCAGTCTCCATCCTCTATTCATTCCAGCTGCAAAAAAAAAAAAATTCCGCAGCTTCTCTATTCCGATTGCGTCTTGGTGCTCCTCGAACGCGTTTTTGGGGCTGTTAAGCCCCCTTCCTTGCGCTCCTCCATTCCTGCCCGCGTAACGTATTTTTATCTCGTTTTCGTCTGGCCGCTTCTTCCTCCATCCTCCCCCTGCGGGGAGTGTTTTCAGATATTGATTTTCATTGCCACTTTCTCTCCGCGAAATTGCGTATAAGCGATTCATTTCGCTGGCACCCGTTAAATCTAATTTTCGTTTTCGAAACTCTTAGAACTGTAAGATGTTTGGGGGAATCCCATTCCACATATAAATAATATTTAAAGAATGTATCTTAAAATAATATTTAAAGTATATAGATAAACATATTTTTGATAATATATGTAAGGACAATTTTAAAAAAGTATTTTATTTTTTATTAAAAAAATTTCATGATGTAAATTTAACGTTATTTACTCATTGATAGTATTAATGTTTGATCCAATTGTCACCAACGCATGTATTACATTTAGTAACTAATATGTGTTCACAATTTTTTACACAAACTGTAGGCGTATATGAAAAATTATGAAATTATCTGCACTAGCATTTCATATTCCAGGTTTAATTCGTTTTTATATTTTGTTTTTGTAACCACTCGCGTTGAGAAATATTTTTCTCTCACTTACTAAATACATTTTTGTGAAATGTTCATAGTTGTGTGAGAAATTCTGTGTATTTTGCACATGAATTAGCAATCTAAAGTTTAAAAGTTATAGCTTAAATTTTAGCATCGAATCTGTTGGTATGTTGATAAATTCTTCCATTTTCTTCATTATACGTGTTTTCCCCCACAAATGTAAAAGGTTTCAAAACATTGTACTAACTAGTATGAAATTACTTCATGGAATTCGGGATAGCAAACAATAGCATATACACAACCTACTAGATAAAGAAGAAAAGTTTTTAAAAATTAATTTATTATATTACAATAAAAGTTTAAAAATATTTTCAAAACAAAGTTAAATTATGTAGAACTAAAATTTTTAATTTTAATGTATATCATCTTTAGATAATTGTGGTTCTACGAATTTCATGAGAACGCGAATTCATTTTGTATACACATTTGTAATATTTCTTTCCAAAAAATTTTTTTTATTGTGACTCGTGGAATCCCAAGGTTCTGTGGAACACAGTATGAACATCAATTCTCTAGATAAATGACGAAGAGAAAGAAACTGTTTAATTTTTCCAGAATAAATGATTTTTAAAGGAACAATAGGAGGATTTAAAGCAATGGAAAATTAAATTTCACGTTTTAATCTGCTGTATTAAATGAACAAACAGTATAAAAATTTTACTTTTATACGACAGAATAGGGATTGGGAACCTATTTCACGTGTGTCACATGGAGCATGTGGCATATAATTCTCAGTGGCACTCAGCATTACTCAACAAATGTGTCAATTTTTGAGAATTTGGAAGTTGATAAATTTGTATAAATATAATGGACCTTATTTGACAAAGATCTCCAGAATTATGGACAAATACGAAATTTCGAAAAAATCGGAAAAATAACTCCAAAGATAACTGTACAGCTATTTTGTAAATTATTGAATGTCATTGCTGAAGAGATTTAATTGTTTAAACAGAGAAAATTAAACGCACTCTGCTCTCCGCTTTTAGTTCTACTTATCTGACATGTAAAAAAAGTAAAGTAAGTAAAAACCTTCCCACATAAGAAAAATATTTCGAGCCCACATAGAAAATCAACAAAGAATTGTCTCAATTTTCTTCTTAGACAAATTCCTCTCTGTGAAATATAATTAAATATTTTTGAAACCCAAATAATAATTTCATTACATTACTTTTAATTATGAACAGCAGTATCAATAGTATCACGTGTACTTCAAAAATATTCAGACAAATTTTAAATGAAAAAAGTACAAACAAAAGAATGAATACTACAAATTTTTTTCCCGTCGTTTTCTCAGTACAAATTCTGAAATATATCTCTACGTTGTTAAAAGCGTTGTATAATAATAGACATGATATATTTTATGCTGCATATACATATAGATTAAAAAACAAGTTTTGAATCTCATATAATTATTGATTTTAGTATAACAATAACATCAATTTAATATTTATACTGTTAGGTAAGCGTAATAATATTTAATTTATATGAATATTTGGTAACAAAATAATAATTTCATTATTATGTATAATGCATAACTTGACTGGACTACAATTCTCGACTATAACATCACCTCTGCTGATTACAGAATTTAGACATAAACCTACACTTTTAAAATTTTTTTTATTTGTGCTGGATATATAATTTTTTCCCCCAAATCTAAACCGCCATCGATTCTAAGCTGCAAACCAAATTCTCAACAAGTTTGTGTGAAAAATGAAAAATAGTGTAAAAGGGTTTATCTATATCAAATTTTACGAAATTAAAACAAATTTAAAATCAGAACTAAAAAGAAAAGTGAATAAATATTTATTTTATCAGTATTATAAACTTTAAGTTACATACATAGCCCCGTACTTGCTCTAAATACCCCAACCAACAAATTTCTCTTCCTTCGACTATAAGCCGCACCCGATTTTCAGTAGCATTAAAATTGGGAAAAAAGTGCAGCTGAGATTCCAGTAAATACGGTAATTCCTCAGCTTTAATTAAGCATTCACACTAATAAAATCTTGCACATTAAATATGTCGAGGCTCAAACGTCTTCCAAATGGAGTCGTTTGGAAGTTAGGAGAGTGGTGCCAGCTCAGGTGTCGACCTCGTCACTTGACCATAGTCCGTCGCCAAACTCCCTCGAGTAACTGAACTGTGCGACGTTAATATTCACTCTCATTCCCTCACTCAACAAATTTAGTGAATGTATTTTTTTCATTTTTTAAGAGTTGATTTAAATTCCGACAACTCGTCTTCACAAAGTTTTACAACACATTAGTCATACTTTGTTTTTGGTTTTTTTTTTTTTTTTTTTGTCTCATAATGCCTTTGAAATCATATTCCTTAGCAACTTAATTAAAGTTTTTACATATCAGGCACAATATTTTATTCTTGCTTTGGGCATAAAAATATAATATTGCAATTCCTAATTTTCTTGAAAATTACGATGTTCATCCTTTCTTTCGCTGTTCTTGAAGATTAATTATGTTTTTATTGAATTATACCTTTTAATTTCATATGAATAAAAACCAAAACCTACTTTCATTCACAAACAATTGAGTAAAGACTACACTTTGTCCTGGTCATCTTATGGTTTTTAAATTAAAAAAAAATAAAACTTCAACTGCTTCTTTGACGTCACGCTTTTCATCTCTCATTGATTGGAAATTCAAACAGTAGAGGGTGGGGATGTTACCTCAGGTGTCGTCCTCGTCACTTGACCATGACTCATAATTACGAGGTTGGTCGCCAAAAGCTCTCGATTAACGAAAAAGTGCGACTAAAATATTCACTCACTCAGCCCTTATTAAAAGTTGTATTTTTATGTTATTAATAATTGTGCAAAATTTGTAATTGTGCACTTATTTAAAGAGATATTTAAGTAACATCATAATTCTTATATAAAGCAACTCAAGTAATTGGAATTAAAAAATATGAGGTGACCGAAGTTGAATGTTTGGGATAACAATAAATAAATAAAATTGCTTTGCTCCTAAAAAAGTAGTTTTTCTAACAGGTAAAAGAAACCTTTGGATAAGCTAGAAAGCACCAGTTTCTTTGCGTAACTTCAACCAGTGTTTGCTAAAATAAGGGTCGCGTGGCTTGCATCTGGGGTCGCTAGAAATTTTAGCATTTTTGATACAATTTTTGCATAAAATAACTTGTTTGCATTGACGCACAGAAGGGACCTCGGGTCCAATTATGCCGCCTAAATGGGATGTACACAGTGGAGCCAATTTCTTCTTATTTGACTGCTGTCAGATTACAATTATTAAGAAATGAGATAAAATTAGAACAAAGCACAACATTTTAAAGTGTGTCAAATTTGAAATTGAGAGGAATGACATTTTTTTTTAAATAATTAGCCTTTTCTCTTTATGAAGGAACTCAAAAAAGTTCTAAAGAAAAGATTGTATATTGAGGTTTTCAGCTAGTAAATTTCTTTAAATTATTAAAAATAAGCATTAAGAGAGCACTTTAAAAATAGCAATTAGACTTATGTATAACACTCTAAAATAGAGATATAAAATTGGTTAATAAAGACGAATGCAACATTATCTAAAAGCATATCAAATTGAGAACTGCTACTTGGGTTTAGATTCTCGTGTCTTGTACAATTTCTTCTTTTGCGTATTGTACTGAAGCGAATCACAATTACGGCATAACGTAATTAAAGAACATCACAATCATTGTGAAACAAATAAAAAAAATGTATTACTTTATGAGAATTCCTTGCAGTGAAAAAGCTGATCCAAATGGAACCGAACATAATATTAATTAACTTATAATCGACATATTTTCACTTCATGATTATCAATGTTTGGTTTTAATATCTGTAATATTGTTACAACTATACATACAAATATATATTGATTTAATTATTTTTGGTAAAAATGATAATTTAAATCCCAATATTAATTTTTATCCGGCTTACCTAAACTTAGTTAAAATTAATAATAATCCAACTAAAACTAATTACTTAGATGTAACATTGTATATTAAGGATTTGAAAGTACATAGTAATATTTGTGATAAAAGAGATGCCTTTAATTTTAACAATCTTAAAGTGCCTTACTGGAATTCAAATTTATCAATATCTATATATGGAAATATTATTTTTAACTATATTTATCGTAATAATGTTTTAGTTAGTGATAAAGCTAATATTTATTTAAACATTAATAACTTTATCAAACAATGTATTGAACATGGATATCCGGCTAACTTTCTTTACAATTATATTTGTAATAGTTCTTAATGATATGCAATTTGTATTAATAACTTATTGACATTATGGTTTTTTATGCTAATTATACAACTATTAAATAGATGGCGCCACATGTTTAATAATTTAATATTTCTAGGATTCATTTATATTTTACCCTAATATTTATATCAATATTTATTTTTAAAAGTATTCTATCATAATTTAACTTTATACGGAACTGTTTACCCTCTCTTGTATTTGGCGGGAAACATAACTAGTTGATACACTCCCGAAGTAAGTCTCACTATCTACGTTTTGCATCGAATTTAAATCTATAATGTGAATACTAGTAGGCTATAATTTTATGATTCTATTTTATTAGTGTAGTGATTTTATTATAATGTTTAAATTCCTCCAAATGTTATTCTTTCCTTTCCTCTTGGTACGTAGTATGACAAACTACAGGTGAAGGTTGGCTAGCCCTAAAATTTGTTTAAACATGCAGTCTTGGTTCCTAAGGCCAGAAGTTTGTTATTGTACTACTGTGCCTATTTTTTCCTATTTAGTATAGTTGAGTGAGTGAAGATTAACGTCGCACTGTTCAGCTACACGAGGGCTTTTGGCGACGGACCACGTAATTTTGAACCATGGTCAAGTGACGTGGACGACACCTGAGCTGGCACCCCCCTCTCCTAACTACCACACCACACCAACGGGAGGACATTTCAGCTCTCGACAGATTTAGCGTGCATCGCTGCCCTACACGGCGAGTCTTTAGTGGTACTGGGCTCGAACTCGTGATAAAGCCAACCACGATCCGATGCCTATACCACTCGGCTACCGCGGCCACATTTAGTATAGTTATCTAAGGTTCTAGCTATGTGTATTTTTATGTTTTGCATTATATATATATATATATATATAAGCTGTTAGAGCATGTAAGGATAAAAATATTATTTAATGTAGATAAAATTCTTAATTTCGTATTTAAAGCAATAACTTGACTAACAATTATCTCTGAATAATTTAGATATACAAAATTTTCATCTGAAAGTGTATAAAAGACTTTCGCATAATATTTCAAGTATATTATAGAAAAACAATTTTATGAATAAATTAGAAAAATAATAAGGGAAAAAAGTAATCATCAGCTCTGTCTTTAATACAAAAATAAGTTTTATTATTCTAAAGTTCAGAATATAATATTAAATAAAACAATTTTTTAATTTTTGGTGTTGCTAAAATTTATATAGTAATATAATGGAGAGTATAAATCCATTGTACGTTATTTTTTATTATTGAAATACTATGAAGTGCCAATTTCATAAGAAATCAAGAAACAATTCTTCCTTTTCCTAGAGATATCACTTTTTATATTGAAAGTTATTTTTATTACAAATATAAAAAAAATTCCTTATAACTATCATGAAAACAGCATGCATAGTTTTTGAAACACAAAATATTAAGCGATCTTTTGTCATAACATTCCAGGGATTCAAAATTCTAGGTCAAAGCTCGAAAGAGCTACCCAATCTGGTCATCTTCCCCAACAACTATTTTTAGAAAGTAATGGGAAGTAAGACAGAACCTTATGCAATGACGTAGTCTCAAGACGTAATCCACAGGGTTGCCTTACATTCTTTTTACTTTGCGATCAAACCCCCCCCATTTTTTTCATGGAAAAAAGCAGAATTAACCTTTCTGAAGTTGTTTAAAGTCATTATTTGTGTAGAAAAATATTCTTTCATAAAATATAGTATTATTAACATGAATCTAAGCAGCTTATACCGTAATTTTCTTCTAAAACAAAGTTAGTTTAACTTTGTGCTTAGAATGCATACATGGGGCGCCATCTGCAGCCATTATATTAAAGCTTGCCAAACATGGCATCAGAAAACTCTAGAAGCAAAGATATATGTATTTTTCGGATTTTAAAATTTTCTAGACAGTAAATGACATTTCTATATACATTTCATGCTGAATTTATATGAGTAATTTACGCTCTCTGCAAAAGTTTTACACCTATATAATGTGATTTCATTGTGCTGAAGTGTTATTACGTTTTCAGTACACATGGAAGTCCCCCTTAACTGAGCCATTCTTGATTATTTATAAGAGTTTGTTTATTAAATCTGTATTTTAGCTCTTGTGTTTTAAATAAATGTTTCTAGTAATTTAAAAAAAGTTGGATGCATTTAATATTTTTTTTATTTAATTATGAGAAAACAATCTGTTTAGACCAGGGGTGGCCAAACCAAACCACCTTGCAGGGAAAACATTATAATCCTGTGGGCCGTATATAAAAATATATATCTTTATATTATGTATGTATCCATATCAAATATTTATTGGAGGGAAAATTTATAACAGATTGACATATTTTTATGGTTTTCATTATTTTTATGTATACAAACATACATAATACAAATCAAGTTCAAACAGCAAAAATGCAGCATAAATAATTTTGAAATCAAAACAATAACCATACATGAATCAAAATATAATTTACTTAGAAATCTACATACAATTGAAATGCCTAACATAGTATTCCTTTTTATTTGTCAAAATTAATGCAGGTATATCATGAAAAGTCACTCAGAGAATACAGCAGTAAAGTATACATAATCAAAAAAAAAAAAAGCTTCACAACTTCAAAGAGGAAGAAAATCTCTTAAAATAATGCTACAGCTCTTTTACCTAAACCAACTCAAGTCCTAGCACATTTCACTAATGCTGAATCAAATCCCTCAAAATTATAACAATAATTCTTCCTTCACATGCCTTCAACTATAACTGGCAAATGTTAAAAATTATTTTTCAACTAATGCCTTTGTGCAGAAAATTTCTAGAAAATAATGCTTTAAGATTGGATGGAGGAAAATCATTAAAAGTAAATTTTCAATATATCATAAGCCTTGAGTTTTTTGGCATAAATGTGTTCATTGAGATCCTTTATTACAGATTGTAAAAATATAAAGCTTTTCATTGATCTGAATTAGTAAATGTCTCTTTAAATGATCACTTTGAAAGTAAAACTTTTTGCATTATTCATAAAACCAACAACTTAGGTATGAATACATAAATGAGCATTTAAGGAAGCACTTCAAGAAATAAGCCTTGCTGTAAAATTACAAACATGATGATTTTCATTGGCATGAATAAATAAATACACATTAAAAAAAAACACTTTGAAAGAAGGCATTGTTGCATATTTCATGGAACATGAGGCTTTTCCTTGGTGTGAATTCGTAAGTGAACATTAAAATTACTTTTTTCAGAGAAAGCCTTGTTGCATATTTCACAAACATAAGGCTTTTCCTTGGTATGAACACGTAAATGTCGATATAATTTGTCACTTCGAGAGAAAGCCTTATTGCATATTTCACAAATATAAGGTTTTTCCTTGGTATGAACACGTAAATGCAAAAATAATTTGTCCCTTTGAGGGAAAGCCTTATTGCATATTTCACAAACATGAGGCTTTTCCTTGGTATGAATATGTAAATGCCTACTTAAAGAACTTCTTCGAGAGAAAGCCTTGTTGCATATATCACAGACATGAGGTTTTTCATTGCTATGAACAAGTAAATGCAATTTTAAATTGTTACTACAAGAGAAAGCCTTGTTGCATATTTCACATACATGAAGCTTTTCCTTCGTATGAATTTTCAAATGTGATTTTAAATGGCAAACTTTAAAGAAAGCCTTGTTGCATACTTTACAAGCATGAGACTTTTGACTAGACTGAATACTTAAGTAATGCTCTAAACTATCATTTTGAGGGACAGCCATGTAGCTTTTTATTAAATTGGATATCGTATTTCAGGGAAGAGCATATAAATTCTTTGTTAAGTTAAACAAGGAGAATAAGGTAGGCTTCTGCGGAAAACAGTTTATTAAAATGGTTACGAAGAAACTGCTTTATTTTAAATACAATATTGAAATCAGAATTTAAATAAAACACCGCATCCTCTTTTTATTCATAAATGATTTTTTTTATGTAGCCGCCAATCAAGATGACAAAAATTTTGTGTTAAGCCAAATAATATTGTAAGCAAGAGCTATCAATATGCAGTGGGAGATCTCTGAAATTGCAGAGACATTTTAAATTCACACACACAGATTGATATTTAAAAGACTTATAAGCTTCTAAAATTCAAAATATACACTCCAAGATTTGTTTGACTAAATTACTTTTCTATGATATTATTTATAAAAAACAGTTTAGAAGATTTCATCTTGTAAAGTAATCATGATCATTCAAATAAAAAGTAATACACTGACAATATTTATGCAAAACGTTTCCTATAATTTCTCATAGCTCATGATGTATCTTATATGAGGGAGAAAATAGTAGTTTGAGGTCTGAAAATCTGACTTAGTACAAAGGTCTTTAATTTCCACTTGAAGACACTCTTAAAAATCTTACACTTAAAGGACTCTCTCCTTGAGTTAGTTTAATTTATGAATCCTGTTGGTTTCTAAATTCTTTGGATTCTGTAAAAAAAGGCAAGGATTAAAAATATTCAAATTATGAAAAAATATATAAAATATTTAGAATATGCAGTTCAATCAAATAACACTATTTGCTCCAATTTTCATACATATCCGAAAATATTTCTATTGACATTCTTTACCATTTTATACAATAACTATGCAAACATTCATTAGCATTTTGAGTTTTCAAAATAAATATTAACTTAAAGTTTCACAATAATTAATTTGTTTTCAGGATATATTCGCCATGTCTCTTTCTTAAAAAAAAAAGAACCAACTTTCATTTCCTAAACTAGATTCAGAAAATGATCGTTAGTCTTATTTTTCATTATGTAATTATATAAAATTATTAATTTTATGTAAATGAATGATTTGAAAAGGATTTTTGACAACTAAAAGCTTGTGTTTTCAAAATGTGTGTAAAATGATAAGAACATGTCTAGTTATATAAAAAATTAATTTATTATCATTGTAATAAGTACTATAACCAACACAAGTTTAAAAAATTTAACTAAACACTTTTTTCAGAATTGGAATTTTTGAACTTTGTAAGAATTTTATTTAACAAATGCTAACCTATTGACTATTAAATCAATAGGCTTCTAGCTCTCCAATTTTTGTTGCAAAAGATTTACAACATAATGTTGTTAACATTTATTTTTTGTCCAGCGGAATATAAAATATAAATAGGTGAATCTACAATTTTAAAGGAAAAACATAAGAGGTCAGCAGTTTTTCAGTCAAAATTCTTAAGATAGGAGTTGCAGCTGATCGCATTTTGTAAGAGGTAATGAATGGAATTTTAGCCTCCTTCACAGGTAATAATGTGATTTCCTATTACATGACAACATCCCTCTAGAGCAGAGGTCAGTAGATTTTTGACAAAAAAGTACCAAATTGTCAGCGAAACAAGAAAACTAAGGTATTAGTCCTTTTTATGTAAAAGAGTCTTACTGTAGGGAATCTCTCTATCCTATGATATCAATGTCACTCAAGAGTGTTATGCTCTAAATATTTATATAATAATAAAATAAAGTTTTACACACAGCAAAATTTTTCAATCCTCCAAAAAATTAGATAAATTGAGGAGATTTTTATTTCCGTGGCTCAACATATCAAAATATCATAATTTCACTTCTACATTTAATATTTGAAAACTCATTCCATTATGAAAGAGAACAATTCAGCATAACTATTGAATTTATCCATATTTACATCCAATCGTGCTTAAAGTATGATGAGAGTAAATATAAGAGCTGCTTAAGTTTTAAGGAAAATAATACACTTTAAGATTATCATGCTCCACTCTGTGATACATCATGAAGCACTTTGAACCCAAACATTTCCTGAAGAAATGGTTGTAGAAATGAATTTCATTATCAAATGTAGCTAACTGCATCCCACGGCTGAATCACATTGTCATCACTAGTTGCATTTCTATCAGATAAAATGGATAACGAGTAGGTGGATTTACCTCTAAACACAATAAGGTTCCATGGCATTTGTGAGAAAATGTTCTAAATGTGCTTACATCCTGTTTAGAACTAAACTGTTTCAATTAAAAAGACACAAAATATTTGGAATAGGCAGACATTAATTCACATCTTAATGCTGCCAATGTATTGCTATACTGAAACAAAAATTATTACATACACATTATTTGGGGAGGTAGAGTGCTTTGAAAATAAATTACAAAATATGGTGAATTTTACTATGGTGATTGAAAATTACACAGAGGAAAAAGAACTACCTGGTCATTACTCTGAACATTGCTTTCTTTTAAGGGGCTGTTCCTCTTGAAGAGAGAATCAACTAGCAGACCAGTAAAGGCTAAGTCTATTGACAGAAAATGCTTTATAATATTAATTTAAAAAAACTTTGCCTAAAATACTTTTGGTGCATTCACTAGAACAGCTAAAGCAGAAGAAAGCGTAACATAAAATATCATAGGTGAAAAATCTACTGCTGAGCTTATCATTAGCTCTCTACAACTAAAGATGTATTGTCATACCTGAGGAATATAAATGTAATTTCAGACCTGAAAATCTGAGTTTATAAGAAAGGTCCTTTCAATTTTAAATTAAGGGCAAAACTAAAAACCATTCGTGTAAAAAAAAAATTTAATAAACACTTCATATATATGTAGTTCAGCTTTTTTGCTAAATATTTGATTTTTTTTTCATACAGACATTATGGAATTTTTCTACCTCTTTGATTTTCTTTCTTGAGTTGGATCACCATGTGATTTCTGTGGTTGTTCAAATTTTCTTACTCCTCTGAAAATAAAATTCGACATGGATATCAATATAAAATTTTTGAAAAATTATATAACACAATTAGAATATACAATCAGACAAAATAACATCACAGGTTGAAATTTGTATACATTTCAGGAAAAAAATTACCTTTTTAGTCTTTCTTTGCCATACTATACTATACCATTAAAAACTATTTTGAAGTTTCCAATTCAAATAATCACTTAAAATTTCATGAGAATAATGTGATTGGCACACTGATTTAAGATATTTTAAATTACATTTGACAGGCTTAAATAATTTTGTTGGTTGGTATATTTCATTTGCCGTGTCCCTTTTAAAAAGAGAACAAACTATTTCCTAATTGCAATATTCTCTCCTTCATCTTAATTTAGCAGCATCAGAAAATGTACCAAACTGCTAGAAAAATAGTGCTTTTCTTTTTTTCAAAATAAAGTAAAGCAAATCTACAGAAAAATGTAAAAAATCCCACATTACACAAATTAGGATTTTAAGGTGATAGTACTAAGTTAATGAGATGTTAAATGCATTTAATTTTTTATCAATGTGTTGGGATTATCCAGTTTATTGAATTAACATTTCAAAAATAACTAAAAATTGTAAAATAGTATAAAAAATTCAATATAAAAATTACCTTGTTCTTTAGTAATTATTAATCCTCTAAAACTCATCAATAACAACTCAGAGTTGTTGTTTTTTCCCTCTCTTTCTCTTACAAGAATTATAATAATATAAAAACTCTACTGTTGCCAATAGCAATATGGTTTCTAAAAACATCAAGAACAAATATAATTAGGTGGAGTACCATTACCTAATACAAAGTGAATTTATACAGTAGAAATGGTTAATGTGAAATTCCAGTTTGGCTAAAAACCAGATTTTGAGATAACTTTTCTGCTACACCCCACAAATGATATGCTATTGCCTTTGAGTCTTACTTCTATTGTTAAATATATTCAACTCTGATCTCTTGCATTATTTTCTTCATTTTTATTTGATATTTTAAACATTGCTGAAAAAGGAATTTCAATGATCACACTGCATACACTATCGAAGCAAGGAAAATTTATTGGTAGTGTTGCCCCAAGAAATATATTGAATGCTTCTTTAAGAAGAAAACTCTCAAAAAGCTATCAATCAAGAGGTTTCTTGATGCATCAGTGTTTCTAAAAGTTTTGTTTCTTCATTTGGAGAAAAAAAAAGCCAGTACATGGGATTTTCATACAGAAAAACAAAAACACAGGATCTGCTTTTTTAAAATGAACAATGATAATATAAAAATGAAATCAAATGAACAGTTTTAGATACATATGTGGATAAAAATGTACATCAAGGAATTTTTTCATGTAACAAGTTTTATGAAACATTTTCAAAATTTGATATTGATAAATTTTTGAAATGTGTGCGAATCCCAAAATTTATTTTCAGTATTAAGACATTACCTAAATATTTACATGCATTGTAAATAATTATTTATAATATAATAAACTAATTTAAAATGAAATTAATGAAGAAAAAGCGAAAAAGATTTTTGTAAGAGAAACATAATTTTTCGTTCAATAAAAAGGTGTAATAAATTTGCCAATAGAATTAAAAATAAGTATTTTAAACGAAAGTAATACATTTTTTGTATTCTTTTATTTTTTACAAAATTTTATTGCTTATAATGGTCACATGCAACATAAATTTCTCTGGCAATGTATGTGATTTACTAACAGTAACTTTTCTGTACTGCCTAACTATGGTGAAATAGTATAGATTGATTTTGAGAAAGACTGCTACTTTGAGAATTTTCAGGATGTCATATACAATATCTGCAATTCCATGTAAAAGAAAATTTAAAGGAGGATTTTCATGACAGAAATCTTTTACTTTGATCTAGTGTAAAAATATGAAGACAGGTATTCGTAAAAACTACATGAAGAAAAAACTCCAATGTTATTTTTATGTAAAACTAATACATTAACTAGGTTATCAAAAGTACAATAATCCATGATTTAATCAGCAAGTTTCAAAATTTGAGGATATATTTTGTTAAAAGGCATTTTCAAAATTAACTAAAATTTTCAAATTTTGTTAGCAGCAACGAATGGAATTTTTGTGTCCCTTACTGATGTGATTTCCTTTGAATGAATGTGTACAGAAGATGTCAGTGTTAACTAATTTTGGTGATAATTATTTTATTATATGATTATAATGTGTATATTCTAAAATTCTCAAGCATAAAGAATAAGTGTCAGTAAAACTATCACAGAATTTGGAATAATGTGAATTAATCAGTTGGTAGCCCAAAACAATTGTTTATGAAAATAAAAATGGACTGTGTACTAAGATATACTACTTAGAAGCAGCACAGATGTATTACACACAGATCCCATTTCTAATCATATTCAAGAAAAAAAATTATAAGAGAACTGTTATTCTATTTGCTGAACTTCCATTCAGGAATTTTAATTTTCAACTAATATTAAATGTAACATGTTATCTTTGAGTGGATCTTTATTGGCATCATATTCACAATCTTAACGTAGGAGTGTCAATCAGTTGGTTAAGTGAGTAGTAAAATGTTAATTTACAGCACAACTATAAAGAAACTTGAGGGCAATTGACAACAAATCTCATGATTTTGAACCATGATCAAGTGGCAAGGATGACACCTAAGATGGCATTACCTCACCAAATTTCCACATCACATCAACAGGAGGGCTTGACCCTTGATAGATTTAAAGTGCATAAGCCACTCTATCCAGGGGTCTTAAGTGGCACTGAGGCTCAAAATAATGACACATAAGCCCTAAGTTTGTGACCATGAACACAGCCATTTAGTTAAATTTAGGTACCAATTTCACCTTAAAACAAAATGTGCTTTAAGAATAAAATTTGGCACCCGCATAATATCACAACAATCAAGATAACTTGCCAAGTTGGTAAATCTAATTTCGCATAAATCATATGCACTGAATTGGCAATTATGTGCTTCGTGTCATTTAATGTCAACAATAAGTTGAGGTAATACATAAGTACCTAAAATTTTAATGTAAGTATTTAAGGAGGTATGAGATTGCAAAAAATAACAGTAAAAAATGTTTTATCGTGAATAAGATAGAAGTAACAATATTCAATTTTTAGTTAATTCGTCATTTTTATAGAAACAAAAGAAAAACAAATTTTAATTATTCCATCATTACCAAATCTGAAAAAATAAAAAATAACTTCTATCATTTCTTTTAAATCTCCCTGTTTTGTTTGTAAGCATGATTTTGATGGGGAATAATTGAATTTATAGATGCATCAAATATATATGCAAAATTAATGGCTCTTTATGATATGGGAAGATTAATAAATATGTTTTAAACAAGGGTTATACTTCTTATTTCTTTTTTCTATTACATTTCATCTGTTTGATTATATGTTCCCCAGTTGTCACTAATTCTCAATGCATCATTGAATCCTGATGTTTACTTTTATCATAGTACATTTCTGCAGTTTTGTGTAAACAGAGTTTTGAATGATATCAAAGATTACTTTTGCTTCTACAAATACCTTACTTCAAAATGTTCATGTCCAAATTTGATTCAATTTGCTAATGTTTTTTTATAACAAATTGCAATATTTTCAATTATTTTTTCTCCTAACGATTCTACAAAGTTGAAACGTTTTAAAAGAAGATTGTTGAATAAAAGTTTGCAAAACAAAACAAAGAACAAAATTAAACAGCCATTCTGCAATTTGTATTCTTCCAATACTTGAATAATTTGATGATTTTAATTAAAATTTTACTTATCAAATTTGTAGTATTAAGAAAAATTTGGCTACTTATATATTTTTGCTGCTTATTGATGACATTTTCTGAAACAAAGCACATACAACACATGCAAAGTTGGGGTTGTCAACTCGGCAAGTTATCTTGAACGTTGGCGATAAGTACCAAAATTTTTTGGAATTGTATTACATGAGATACTTTAAAAATGTTACTCTTTTGTAAGCAATTACTTTCCATTGTTTCAGAGCTTGAAAGAAAATTTTAAAAATTTATAATGGCACACCACAAGGCAAAGTTTTCTTTATTACATATTAACTAAGATTTTTCACAAATATACAACTACAATGATTCTCAGAAAAAATTGCTATTCATAGAAAAGGTTTAAATGTAATCCAAACATGAAAAAGCCACCTTTCTAGGAAACAGAGAGAGAAATCTCTCAATTCAAGTTTAAGAGCAAAGGCAGCAAGAAAATGAGAAACTTCCTTACCGCTGAAGAGTTAATGTGTTTTATAAAATTTCCTTTCAAGGATATCTTTATATACTTCTGGGGACATAATGTAACTGAGTAAAAAAAATGTTAGATTCTTCTATTTACAAAAAGAAGTTTTCGTCATCTATGACTAGGATTGTTTCTCTGTGTGTACACATTCCCTTCCTTAAGAATTGATTTTCATTAAAAAAGAAATAGTATTATACTTAAGTTAACTTCTCAAAATTATGTATTGAATAATCGGTAACGCCTATGTCTTTAGCGTAGCGTTAAATAAAGAGCACTTTTTGAGTTCCTCACACCCTGGGGCATTCCTCTTCCGCACGGTCAAAGGAAAAGAGGTTGCTTGTCATTGGTAGATGTGCAATGACGTCATTATTCTGGGTTGCCTGGTTTGGCGTTATAGCATTTTTCTATGCCGTAGTGGTTCATTGAAACATAAAAGTTTTGTCCCAATTTGGGAGATTGTTTTTCAGGCAGTTTTTTCTTCCGTGTCTTGAGTATAATAGCTAAATTCCCTTGCGTATGAAATTTTCACTGTAAAAATAACAATCGGTTCTTTTTTTCATTCACGTAAATCAAAATATTTTTAATGGATTCAATTTGTAAAAGAAATATATATTTGAGCTTAGTAAATGAGGAACTCAATTACAAATAAAAAAAATTGTTATATAATTTTTAATAATCCATTTACTGCGATTAATAATACTTTGAAAATGAATTACATGTTTCGAGTTTTATCCTTATGTAAGAAAAAAGAAGTCACTTATAAATAAAGAAAATTTATGTTTTTTTATAATATATATTTATTGGTAATATTAATGTACATTTTAAAGGTAAATGAATTCGTTCTTATATCAGAATGAATTTGTACAGGCAAGTGATATTTTAAATTATTAGCTTTATTTCATTTTTGTAATTAGTGATTTGTTTTTTGTGTATGTGTGAAAGACTCATTTATTCACATTTCTAAAAAAATTCGTCTAATACTCTGTTTCCTTTTAAATTTTAGAATTAAATTTACTGCAAAAATTTTAGCTATTATAAACTTAACTATATAAATAAACTTATACATAAATTTTTATTTTCTATCTTTAGTAAAGTACTAGTAAGTAGTAAAGTAGTTTCTCAAGTCCCTCCCTCTAAATGCCATAACATACATTACCAAGATTTTCAATAGAAGCCTCCAATTTAACTACTTCCCCAAGGAATGGAAACACGCCCAAATAACTGTTTTGCCGAAGCCTAAAAAAGATTCAAAATTTGCAGAAAATTACAGACCTATCTCCCTCCTAAGCTGCCTTGGAAAAATATTTGAAAAAATCATCCTCACACGCATCATTGATCACTGTGATAGGAATAACTTAATACCGGACTTTCAGCACGGCTTCCGTAAAGAGACGTCCACCCAACATCAACTTCTAAGAGTGACTAATAACATCATCAACGGGTTCAACACGAAGTCCTACACCGTCGGCATTTTTTTGGACGTAAAGAAAGCATTCGATCGAATGTGGCATGACGGGCTGATTTACAAGCTGATAAAATTGAAATTTCCAACCTACCTCATTAAAATTGTACATAATTATCTGGACAATAGGACTTTTAACGTTAAAATTAATAGTACCTCATCAAGCATACGCAACATTGCAGCGGGAACGCCACAAGGATCCATCTTGTCGCCCGCACTTTACAATATCTACACTAGCGACTTCCCCACCACTCCATCAGTCTCCGTCTGCCTCTTTGCCGACGATGCCGCCATACTCTGCAATAGCACCACCGCCGACCAAGCAGTTCGAACTTCTCAAGCATACCTCTCCCAACTTGAAATTTGGCTCACTAAGTGGAGAATTTCAATTAATACTGAAAAAACAAACGCAATTATATTTAGAAAAAGAAGATCCCAAACTATGCCTACCCAACTTAAACTTTTCGACGAATCAATAGACTGGACTTTTGAAACTTCATATCTTGGATTAACTTTAAACGATAATCTCACTTACCGACCGCACTTCAATGAAATCAAGAAAAAATACTGGTCCAAACACTTCTCCCTCATCGAGCTGCTTGGAAAGAAATCAAAACTGTCGTTAAAAAATAGAATTTCTTAGACCCATTTTTAAAACTTATCTTGAGACCCAAAGATTGCAAAATAACTCATACGGCTCCCAAATTCATTCAAGATCCGTACTCTGGGGCGCAGCAATTTGTCGGCAAATTTTCAACCATCTTGAAGACTCCTCAAAGATTGCAAAATAAAGTTTTACGCATCATAGCAAGAGCTCCCAAATTCATTCAAGATCCGTACTCCATGAAGAACTCGTGTTGAACCCATCCACACCCTCATAGCCAATTTGTCGGCAAATTTTCATTCCTCCATTCCATATCACAACAACCCCACTATCAACTCGCAAAATTATTTTCGAAATCTCCCCCATCCACCCACCGTATGCCTCACAGTTCAGCGAACATTTCACCTTCGTTTTAAGAAAAAAAAAAATATCCATCACTGCAGAGTAACATCTCTTCCAAACAGCATGATTCATCAGCAGAAAAATTCACCCTATGGTTCTTCAAAACGATTCAACGAAACGTTTCTTTCCCCCCAATCCAGTTCGAGAAATTCTCTCTCCGAACTCCGAAACGCTTCGCGTTTCTTTTCCCCCAACCAGTTTCTCTCTGCCAAGGTCGGCTCAACGACTGAGGCGTTTTTCGTTTTTCTCCCTTCTTTTAGGAGCACATCAGAACTGAAGTAGAAGCTTGGCATCCGCCAGGCTGGAACTGAGGACAAATATATATTCCAGACCCCAAGCTTCAGGAAAAGCCGTCAAAAAGGCCGGAAAGGCCCAAAAAGCCGTTCGAGCAGGCGATAAGAAAAAGAGGAAGAAGCGCAGGAAGGAATCTTTCGCCATTTACATCTACAAAGTCTTGAAACAAGTCCACCCCGACACTGGAATTTCCAGCAAAGCCATGTCCATCATGAATTCCTTCGTGAACGATATTTTCGAGCGCATCGCCGCCGAATCTTCCCGTTTGGCTCACTACAACAAGAGGAGCACCATCACCAGTCGGGAAATTCAAACGGCCGTCCGACTTTTGCTTCCCGGTGAACTCGCAAAGCACGCAGTTTCCGAAGGAACCAAGGCCGTGACCAAATACACTAGCTCGAAATAATTCTCAAGACTTTGGAAAAAAAAAAAAAAAAAAAGGCCCTTTTCAGGGCCAGAAATTCGGAATCGAAGCGAAAAGAACTATAACGATTGATCCTATGCATCTCAATTAAAACACAAGGTAAGAAACAAATTGGGTTTGTTGACATAACGATGTTAAAAAATAAATCAATTCTGTTACAGTGGCCAACAGAAGAAAAAGTGTTTCTTGACATAACAATGAAAAACAAAAATTGGATTCAATAACAGTGTTTAACAGAACAAAATATAATAATGTAAAAGAATGTGTTGTTTTTTGACATAACAATTCGATTGTGTAACAGTGTTAAACAAAACAAAATATTTTGTGGACATAAGAATGTAAAAAGAAAAAAAAAAACATGAAAAAGCAAGCGAATATCACATATAGGATAAATAAATGTGTTTGTGAACATGCATTGATGTAAGAAGATCGAAAGGAAAAACTTACTCCTCTCGCACGTATTTCGATGGAATCAAACGAGAATCACACTACATCAAGTTCCTGAAAGAAATAAACACGTTTAATAATAGTAATTAAAAAAAAAGTAAGGTGAGTATGTCTCTATCTCTGTTATCAAATTATTTTCTATTCATAACTTTTAAAACGAATCAGAAGTGGAAGCAACGAAGAGAGCACGGAAATAGAAAAAAAAAAAAAAAAAAAAAAAAAAAAAAGGGGGAATCGAAACCAGTCGAAGTTACTTTCACAAAATTAATTACCAGGCCACAGAAGAAATGAACACATTAGAGAGCGCGTTTCTTTACTCCTCCTTCACTTCATACTGTTTTGACACTCTTAATCCTTACGCTACACCTAACAATTTATAATGTCAAACGAAGTACTGGGCAAGCGAAGGACGCCGACCAAACCAAGTCTTAAGCCGCACACATCACGTTTTTTTTTTTTTTTTTTTTTTAAAAAAAAAAATATATATATATATGCCAACGGCACGCGGTGTTCCCAGGTGGTCACCCTCCCAAGTACTGACCGCGCCCGATGATGCTTAACTTCGGTGATCGGACGAGAACCGGTGTTTTCAGCATGGTGTGGCCGTTGGCGGAAAGGGAGCTTTGAATTCCCATAAAATGCACAAACATTATTATTACTTCATCTGACAAGACGCAAAAATAAAGAACACCACGCGAACAACTCATACATACATTAGGGGAAAAAAAAAAACAAACAACACACGGCTATAAATTTTATTATCGCAGCAAACAAATCTTTCAAAAGCAGACTAGAAAGGCAGTAAATAAATAAAGGGATCAAGGTCACTCGAAAAAAAGAATTACAACCCATACACTCTCTAATTTATGGACGCGCAATAAAACAGTCATAAAGAAAGGAGCGCTGACAGTTTTACACACTCACATCAATCAAGGAAGGGGAAAGGGGAGAAAGGCAATAAATCTCCCCCTTCCCTCTCATTCTGATAAATTGCGCAGCTTGTTTTTTTAACTACAAGCACCTCATTCGTTTCCTGTTATGCGCAATTTAAATAAATCATTCCAATATTACATCTGCATCGACATGAGTCCAACAATGAATAAATAAATAGAATCAAACAATCATGAAATAAAATAAATACACATAACATTTTAAAATCAAAAATAAAAGGCAATAATTGTTATTACTACCTAATGCATAAAATAGGCATTCTCTTCATTTCTGCTTCAAATTGACCGCAGGAGAAATTTTCATTTTTAGCAGTTATGGTAAAAATGAAAAAAAAAATTTCTTGCGGACTAATGCTCGGAAGCTGCTCGCAATTAGTTCGGCTCGGACTCATTGCGAACAGGTTCCAAAATCGGATGAATGACTACGGATTGAGTAGTTCCTGTTTGGCGCACCCTAAAATGGGAGCGCCCATACGGTGAAGCACTGACAATGGACACAATGGGAAGGGAGCGGCATCGTCGGAATTCTTTGACATCTTCTGGGGATGATGATCATTGAGAGAGACTGGAGTGCCTACACGTGGTCCGACACGTGGTAATCACACGCTTGCTGCGTAGCCATTGGTCAAAACACTGACCGCAAACACGCCTTCGAAGAAAGTAAACAGGCACTCCTTACAAGAACTCGTCCTCTCATTGGTGGCGGCGGTCCTCTCCGCGCCTTTCCATTGGTCCGTTTTTCCTATCCGAATAACGTTTATATACACAGTCAATTTTCGTTTTCCTCTTTATCATCTTTTTTCCCCGACGTTACTCAACCGAGATTTTTCTCCCTGAGAACTTCGCTCTGTCTAACTGTTTGCGTCACTCGCTCAAAAGCTGTTTGACTGCTTTACGCTGTAGCCCGCCTGAGACCACCCGCGGATTTCTCCCAGTGGTTCTTCGCTGCTGCCGCTCCTGCTCTGGAAGGGGTTCATCCCCCCACGTCATGAACTCCGATATGGATACCTCTGTGGATTCCAAATCCAGCTCTCGTTGCGGATCTCCCGCCCCCCACCACCAGACTCGAAGACATTCGCAAGAACTTCCTAAAAGCTCACACCACTGAAGAGTGTATGCAATTCTGCGTTTACATCGACAACGTTATTGACGGAATTGAAACTTACGAATTCCATACAGAAACGAGCAAGAATCAATACTCGTTCCAAGCGTACCAACTCCAGGAAGAAACTCGAACCCGTTACATCTCCCTGAAAGAGGAAGAAAGGAAGACCGACGAAGAGTGCCACGACCATCTCTTGAAACAGTGGGGCAGACCCACAGAAAAAGAACTCGCCGAATTCGTCCCGGTACCGAGTAAGAAGCAGAAGAATAAATTACATTCGCCGACGAAAGACGACTCATCGGCCAAGAAACCCCGTACGAGTGTTGAAAACAAATACGAAGCACTCACGTTGGAGGAACCGACAACCGCTCAGAATGACGACGAAATGGAGGAAGAAATAATCCCCGCAAGTAGGACCTCAACTCCTATTCCAAAGGTGCGTCCACCCCCACCAATCACGATCGACGGAATAGCCCAACCAGCGCAGTTCCTCAAAAAGATCCAGGACCTCACTCGCCAAAAACTAATTGGCCGTATGAAAGGAAGAAGCATGCGTGTCTACCCTGAGACCCCCGAGGCGTACAATCAAATCCGTAAACTCATCGAAGATGAAAAATTCGAGTCTTTTACGCACCAATTTCCAGATGAAAAAATCTACAAAGTTGTGATCCGAGGCCTGCCAACCGACATGCCAGTGGAGGACATAGTCGAAGAATTACAAAGTTTGGGAATCCACCCCAAGGAGTGTAAAATCCTCATCAGCAGGAAAACTGGACTTCCAATGCCTCTCTTTTCGGTTTTCTTGGAAAAAAACCCAGACAATAAATGCATCTATAACCTGAAGGAGCTGTGCTCCATGAAGATCGAAGTAGATACGATGCGAAAGAAAATTCGGACCTGCGCAGTGTTACCGCTGCCAGGGATTCTTCCACAGTTCACGATTCTGCACCAGGAACCCGAAATGCGTGAAGTGCGGGAAACCTCACCTCACAAAGGACTGCACCAAGACCAGAGAAGAGGAACCAACATGCTGCCACTGCCAGGGCAATCACCCAGCAAATTACACCGGCTGCCCTAAGAACCCTCTCAACAAGCCTCCCCCCCCTCCCAAAAGTTAACTTTTGGGAGGAACGGGCTCGGAAGAAAAAGAAATGGCAGAAGCTGCAAAAGCAAAACAAAACCCACCTGACCAGCCTAAACGCCCACCACCTGCTCATACTGAGGAGTCATCCTCGTCACCTCAGCTAAAAGACCAACCCTCACCAAAAGATCGCCTCACCCCAAACTCGGGAGCCATCCTCGTCCACTCGGGAGATGTCCTCGTCACTTCCCAAGGATCAAGTGCGCAAGCCACTCCTCAAGACTCTCCTACGCTAATGGACACTATTTCACAGATCAACGACCCAGAGGTCCAAGAAATGATAGACGTCGTGCAAAAATTTGTGCAGATTTCAAAACAGAACAAACCCAGAGGCCAACGCGCATTGGAACTCCTTGCCCTTCTCCGAATTAGATTTTAACTTTCCCGCCCCCCAACTTGCAATAGATCCATCAAGATCGTCACCTGGAATGCTGACGGAATTCGCACAAAAATACCCGAGTTCGAAGAATACATCCAAAGATTTGACCCAGATATCATTGCTCTCCAAGAGACTTTCCTTCAACCCTGCCATAGCTTCAATATCCCCAACTATACCATCTACAGGAACGACAGATTAACGCACAGAGGAGGAGGCACAGCGATCCTCATCAAAAACTCAATAGCCCATCACAGCATACATATCCACACCCACTCTCTCGAAAACACCACCATAGTACTTGAAGGCAGCAACAAAATCACCATCTGTTGCATCTACAGGCCACCCAACTCACCCCACCAAGCCCTCATCCCTGATCTTCTAAAGATACTCAGAAATAGAACTCACTGCTTCATCGTGGGAGACTACAATGCAAAGCATCACTCGTGGAGCCCGCACAGCAATAACAACCCCTGTGGGGGCGCACTATTCAAATTTCTGAAGAATTGCGGTTTCCTCCTCTCCTCCTCTGCAGAACCCACCACTATCCCAAAACGGGCTAACCACAAACCAGCCACCATTGACTTCGGCATCTCATGCGGCTTAGATGACGTCCTCGTCGAAACACAGGTTGAACTATCCAGCGATCATAACCCAGTTCAATTCATCCTACCGACCATCAGTGACAAACCTCATGCTCAGAACTGCACTACATTCACAAACTGGAACCTATTCCAAGACCTTTTAACCACCTCCATCCCTGGAAATCCCACGATCAATAATTCAGATGAAATCGAAGAAAGAATCTCCCAATTCACCAATAGTATCCACCTAGCCATCAACCAAAGTAGCAAGTTCAAAGTGTTCACTCACAACATCACCTTCATCCCCCTTCACGTAAGAGAAAAAATTAAGGAGAAAAATAGACTGAGAAAACTTTGGCAATCCACCGGATACCCTCCAATCAAACATGAAATGAACAAGCTACAAAAACAAATTAAAAGAGACCTCAAACTAGTAAAACAAAAAGAATGGGACGACATTCTCGATGAAGCAAATTTCGACCCTCCAAAACTGCACAAGATCATTAGAAATCAAAAGGCGCAACAAATTACATACCCACCCCTTCTGGGTTACAGAGGAATGGTTTATGATACGCTGGATAAAGCAAATCTTTTCGCAGACACTATGGAAGAGTCTTTCCAAGAAAACTCTGAACCATACAACGACGAATTCATTGAAAAGGTGGAGAGAAAAGTACGAAGGTATTTTCGAAACATCTCCTTCAGCACCCGCCGCTCACCTCCCTCGAGGAAGTCTGCAACATCATACTGGGCCTAGAAAACAGAAAAGCCGCAGGAGCGGATCAGATCAAAAACATAGCCTTGAAATCCCTCCCAATCAATGCAATAACCTTTTTAACCAAAATTTTCAACAAATGTCTAATGTACGGATACTTCCCTGACGCCTGGAAACATGCAATCATCACCCTCCTACCCAAAAAAGGAAAAGATACCAAACTTGCAATTAACTATAGACCAATCAGTTTACTCTCCTCAATTGGAAAAATATATGAAAAAATAATCCTCTCAGACTGAAAGAACATGCGGACAATAACAATATCATTCCAAGCTTCCAACACGGCTTCAGGGAAAATACAGCTACAAACCATCAGCTCCTGCGACTAACAAACCTGGTTGTCAGCGGCTTCAATAACCACGAAACCACCGGGGGTGCCTTCCTCGACGTCGAAAAAGCCTTCGATAGGGTGTGGCACGATGGACTCCTCCTCAAACTAATTGAGCTTAACTTCCCTCCTTACATCATCATGATAATTAATAACTTCCTGCGAAACAGAACTTTTCAAATCAAGATCTCATCCACCCTATCGAGAACGGCTTGCGCAAGTGCTGGATGCCCACAAGGTTCCTTACTATCTCCACTCTTATATAATATCTTCACGCACGACTTCCCCACCGCACCAACAGTTCATATCTGCCTCTTCGCAGACGACGCCGCAATCATCTCCCAAGCTTGCAGCCCCGACATAGTAAGAATCAACCTTCAAAAATATTTAAAAAAACTCCAGGTCTGGCTGACCAAATGGCGGATAAAAATTAATGTCAATAAAAGTCAAGCCATAATTTTCAAGCGAGGCAATTACAGAAACAGGATGCAATACCTTAAACTCTTTCGAACAAATATCCCTTGGACTACAAACGTAGAATACCTAGGTGTTACCCTAGACTACAAGCTCAACTTCAAAAACCATCTTACAAAGATTACGTGCAAATTCAAAAAAACGCTAATGATACTACTCCCACTTCTTAACAAGAACTCTAACCTCTCCCGCAATAGCAAAAGACAAATCTACTTGCAATACCTCCAACCAATATTGACCTACGCATGCCAGATCTGGGGTTGTGCGGCCAAATCCAACATTAACAAACTTCAAGTCCTGCAAAACAGAGCCCTCAGAATCATCCTAAATTACCCGCGATATATTGCGAGAAAATACCTCCACAAAGACGCAAATATTCAACCTCTGAACGAAAGAATCAGAACTCTCGCCGAAAACTTTCACAGTCATATCAGCTCTCATCCAAATACATCAATCTCCTCTCAAGCCAACGCAATCACAACAGGATCCCTGAACCACCCAATTCACTCTACGACCCTTCATAACATCTTCTAGTTCAACCCTTTACCTCTTCATTCATTCTCAAGATTAGCGATTTCACATTCCCCTCCTTCGTTGTTGAAACGAAAGCTGCGATCAATCGATGTCTCTTCGTTTCGCCCAATTCAAGTTTGAACTACTCCCCCTGCCTGCTCAAGTCAGAAGAGAAGAGAAATTTCTCTTTCCTCCTCGGCCCATCTACGTCACAGCACAGATCAGCTGATCTGTCACTTCCCCCTCCCTCCCGCTACGAAAGAGAGAGAAAAAAAAAACCTCTCCCGTTCGCGGAGGTTGCTACGTCATGACGCAGTTTACCTGCTTTTCTCCACTCCTACCCCCACCCTACCGATAGTGTTCGATGCCTCGTCGTTTCTTGCTCTTTCCCCCTCATCCTACTCACACAGAGAAAAAGCACGACTCCCCGTGCTGGTGCTCTATTAAAAAGAATATGTTCCCCGAAAGACTCATTTATTCACATTTCTAAAAAAATTCGTCTAATACTCTGTTTCCTTTTAAATTTTAGAATTAAATTTACTGCAAAAATTTTAGCTATTAAAAACTTAACTAAATAAATAAACTTATACATAAATTTTTATTTTCTATCTTTAGTAAAATACTATAAATAAAGTGATTCGTGGCTATTGTATAAGAAACACCTCACTGTTCTAACTTCCACATCACATCCATATTATTCGTTCAAATTATCATCAACACATTTATTCACATAATTCTCAATTTTTGCAATTATTTTAGAGGTTTCCTCTTCTAACATGCTCACACATACAAATCTTCATTCAGGGTTTAAATCAAAAGTCCTGAAATAGAGTACCACTTGAATCCCTTCATCTGGGGTTTGTTATAGAGAATAGTTTGTTTTTATAACAGCAAGTATAATGAAGATATAGTCATTAATGGAATTTGGATTCATCTTAAGAAGTATTTACTAATCGATGTTGTGTCACTTGAAGCACATCAATTTTCTCCTTTCCTAAAGTATGTTTCCTCCTGTAAAGCTACTGCTCGAGAGTTAATACGAAAATATGACATAAAATAATACGTTTTCGAGCAAAAATAAAAATTAGCCATTAAATTATAATTTCCAAAAACTTATTATTTAGATTTTGCATATTATTTTAAAAGAATTTTCACACACTAATTATTGACTTTCTTATAGTTACAATTAGAGATAATCAAGAAAGTATAAAACGTAGCAGAAATTATTTAACGAAATCTCTCTCTCTCTCATTTAGAAAAATTTCTTTTTCCAACATTTTCATTCTTAGAATATATATATATAGTAGTAATTTAAAGTTTATTTAAAAATATCCAGAAATGGGCTTAATTTTCGAGAAATATATATATTTATATTCACGTGTATTCTGGTATCGTTTTAAAATGTATTTGTACTTTCTTTCCATTTTATTTCGTTATTTATGAGCACAATGGCGTTGGAAGTATAAAGTACGCACTCAGTAAATTTTCGAAACACCACTAATATTATACGAAAATGTAAGAATTTTTTTAAAAAAAATTATTTGTCAGTTATAACCCAACAAACTAAACATATATGTCTGAAATAAAATAACCGTAACAGTTAAAGAAACAATTAATTACCGTATAAGCCGGCGTATAACGCACTAACCGACTCCACCCCTTCTCGGTAGCTGCCTCCCCATTGGTCGAGCGTAAGTTACACAAAAGATCTTAAATCCGACCGCTCTTGCGGCCATATCCACCCCAAAGCAAGTTCTTTCAAGTTCTTCGATGCCTCGTCGTTTCTTGCTCTTTCCTCATCCTACTCACACAGAGAAAAAGCACGACTCCCCGTGCTGGTGCTCTATTAAAAGAATATGTTCCCCGGAGCAAGTTCTTTTATCATCTTTTTCCCCCGACGTTACTCAACCGAGATTTTTCTCCCTGAGAACTTCGCTCTGTCTAACTGTTTGCGTCACTCGCTCAAAAGCTGTTTGACTGCTTTACGCTGTAGCCCGCCTGAGACCACCCGCGGATTTTCTCCCAGTGGTTCTTCGCTGCTGCCGCTCCTGCTCTGGAAGGGGTCCATCCCCACGTCATGAACTCCGATATGGATACCTCTGTGGATTCCAAATCCAGCTCTCGTTGCGGATCTCCCGCCCCCCACCACCCAGACTCGAAGACATTCGCAAGAACTTCCTAAAAGCTCACACCACCGAAGAGTGTATGCAATTCTGCGTTTACATCGACAACGTTATTGACGGAATTGATACCTACGAATTCCATACAGAAACAAGCAAGAATCAATACTCGTTCCAAGCGTACCAACTCCAGGAAGAAACTCGAACCCGTTACATCTCCCTGAAAGAGGAAGAAAGGAAGACCGACGAAGAGTGCCACGACCATCTCTTGAAACAGTGGGGCAGACCCACAGAAAAAGAACTCGCCGAATTCGTCCCGGTGCCGAGTAAGAAGCAGAAGAATAAATTACATTCGCCGACGAAAGACGACTCATCGGCCAAGAAACCCCGTACGAGTGTTGAAAACAAATACGAAGCACTCACGTTGGAGGAACCGACAACCGCTCAGAATGACGACGAAATGGAGGAAGAAATAATCCCCGCAAGTAGGACCTCAACTCCTATTCCAAAGGTGCGTCCACCCCCACCAATCACGATCGACGGAATAGCCCAACCAGCGCAGTTCCTCAAAAAGATCCAGGACCTCACTCGCCAAAAACTAATTGGCCGTATGAAAGGAAGTAGCATGCGTGTCTACCCTGAGACCCCCGAGGCGTACAATCAAATCCGAAAACTCATCGAAGATGAAAAATTCGAGTCTTTTACGCACCAATTTCCAGATGAAAAAATCTACAAAGTTGTGATCCGAGGCCTGCCAACCGACATGCCAGTGGAGGACATAGTCGAAGAATTACAAAGTTTGGGAATCCACCCCAAGGAGTGTAAAATCCTCATCAGCAGGAAAACTGGACTTCCAATGCCTCTCTTTTCGGTTTTCTTGGAAAAAAACCCAGACAATAAATGCATCTATAACCTGAAGGAGCTGTGCTCCATGAAGATCGAAGTAGATACGATGCGAAGAAAATTCGGACCTGCGCAGTGTTACCGCTGCCAGGGATTCTTCCACAGTTCACGATTCTGCACCAGGAACCCGAAATGCGTGAAGTGCGGGAAACCTCACCTCACAAAGGACTGCACCAAGACCAGAGAAGAGGAACCAACATGCTGCCACTGCCAGGGCAATCACCCAGCAAATTACACCGGCTGCCCTAAGAACCCTCTCAACAAGCCTCCCCCCTCCCAAAGTTAACTTTTGGGAGGAACGGGCTCGGAAGAAAAAGAAATGGCAGAAGCTGCAAAAGCAAAACAAAACCCACCTGACCAGCCTAAACGCCCACCACCTGCTCATACTGAGGAGTCATCCTCGTCACCTCAGCTAAAAGACCAACCCTCACCAAAGATCGCCTCACCCCAAACTCGGGAGCCATCCTCGTCCACTCGGGAGATGTCCTCGTCACTTCCCAAGGATCCAAGTGCGCAAGCCACTCCTCAAGACTCTCCTACGCTAATGGACACTATTTCACAGATCAACGACCCAGAGGTCCAAGAAATGATAGACGTCGTGCAAAAATTTGTGCAGATTTCAAAACAGAACAAACCCAGAGGAGCCAGCGCGCATTGAACTCCTTGCCCTTCTCCGAATTAGTTTTAACTTTCCGCCCCAACTTGCAATAGATCCATCAAGATCGTCACCTGGAATGCTGACGAATTCGCACAAAAATACCCGAGTTCGAAGAATACATCCAAAGATTTGACCCGAATTATCATTGCTCTCCAAGAGACTTTCCCTAACCTGCCATAGCTTCAATATCCCCAACTACCATCTACAGGAACGACAGATTAACGCACAGAGGAGGAGGCACGGCGATCCTCATCAAAAACTCAATAGCCCATCACAGCATACATATCCACACCCACTCTCTCGAAACACCTGCACCATAGTACTTGAAGGCAGCAACAAAATCACCATCTGTTTGCATCTACAGGCCACCCAACTCACCCCACAAGCCCTCATCCCTGATCTTCTAAAGATACTCAGAAATAGAACTCACTGCTTCATCATGGGAGACTACAATGCAAAAAGCATCACTCGTGGAGCCCGCACAGCAATAACAACCCCTGTGGGGCGCTATTCAAATTTCTGAAGAATTGCGGTTTCCTCCTCTCCTCCTCTGCAGAACCCACCACTATCCCCACCGACAGACGGGCTAACCACAAACCAGCCACCATTGACTTCGGCATCTCATGCGGCTTAGATGACGTCCTCGTCCGAAACACAGGTTGAACTATCCAGCGATCATAACCCAGTTCAATTCATCCTACCGACCATCAGTGACAAACCTCATGCTCAGAACTGCACTACATTCACAAACTGGAACCCTATTCAAGACCTTTAACCACCTCCATCCCTGGAAATCCCACGATCAATAATTCAGATGAAATCGAAGAAAGAATCTCCCAATTCACCAATAGTATCCACCTGTACATCAACCAAAGTAGCAAGTTCAAAGTGTTCACTCACAACATCACCTTCATCCCCCTTCACGTAAAGAGGAAAAATTAAGGAGAAAAATAGACTGAGAAAACTTTTTGGCAATCCACCGGATACCCTCAAAAACATGAAATGAACAAGCTACAAAAACAAATTAAAAAGAGACCTCAAACTAGTAAAACAAAAGAATGGGACGACATTCTCGATGAAGCAAAATTTCGACCCTCAAAAAACTGCACAAGATCATTGAAATCAAAAGGCGCAACAAATTACATACCCACCCCTTCTGGGTTACAGAGGAATGGTTTATGATACGCTGGATAAAGCAAATCTTTTCGCAGACACTATGGAAAGAGTCTTTCAAAGAAAACTCTGAACCATACAACGACGAATTCGTTGAAAGGTGGAGAGAAAAGTACGAAGGTATTTTCGAACATCTCCTTCAGCACCGCCGCTCACCTCCCTCGAGGAAGTCTGCAACATCATACTGGGCCTAGAAAACAGAAAAGCCGCAGGAGCGGATCAGATCAAAAAACATAGCCTTGAAATCCCTCCCAATCAATGCAATAACCTTTTAACAAAAGATTTTCAACAAATGTCTAATGTACGGATACTTCCTGACGCCTGGAAACATGCAATCATCACCCTCCTACCCAAAAGAAAGGAAAAGATACCAAACTTGCAATTAACTATAGACAATCAGTTTACTCTCCTCAATGGAAAAATATATGAAAAAATAATCCTCTCAGACTGAAAGAACATGCGGACAATAACAATATCATTCAAGCTTCCAACGGCTTCAGGAAAATACGGCTACAAACCATCAGCTCCTGCGACTAACAAACCTAGTTGTCAGCGGCTTCAATAACCACGAAACCACCGGGGGTGCCTTCCTCGACGTCGAAAAACCTTCGATAGGGTGTGGCACGATGGACTCCTCCTCAAACTAATTGAGGCTTAACTTCCCTCCTTACATCATCATGATAATTAATAACTTCCTGCGAAACAGAACTTTTCAAATCAAGATCTCATCCACCCTATCGAGAACAGCTTGCGCAAGTGCTGGATGCCCACAAGGTTCCTTACTATCTCCACTCTTATATAATATCTTCACGCGACTTCCCCCCACCGCACCAACAGTTCATATCTGCCTCTTCGCAGACGACGCCGCAATCATCTCCCAAGCTTGCAGCCCCGACATAGTTAGTGTCAACCTTCAAAAATATTTAAAAAACTCAGGTCTGGCTGACCAAATGGCGGATAAAAATTAATGTCAATAAAAGTCGAAGCCATAATTTTTCAAGCGAGGCAATTACAGAAACAGGATGCAATACCTTGAAACTCTCGAACAAATATCCCTTGGACTACAAACGTTGAATACCTAGGTGTTACCTAGACTACAAGCTCAACTTCAAAAACCATCTTACAAAGACGTGCAAATTCAAAAAACGCTAATGATACTACTCCCACTTCTTAACAAGAACTCTAACCTCCCCGCAATGGCAAAAGACAAATCTACTTGCAATACCTCCAACCAATATTGACCTACGCATGCCAGATCTGGGGTTGTGCGGCCAAATCCAACATTAACAAACTTCAAGTCCTGCAAAACAGAGCCCTCAGAATCATTCTTAATTACCCGCGCTATATTGCGAGAAAATACCTCCACAAAGACGCAAACATTCAACCTCTGAACGAAAGAATCAGAACTCTCGCCGAAAACTTTCACAGTCATATCAGCTCTCATCCAAATACATCAATCTCCTCTCAAGCCAACGCAATTACAACAGGATCCCTGAACCACCCAATCCACTCTACGACTCTTCATAACATCTTCTAGTTCAACCCTTTACCTCTTCATTCATTCTCAAGATTAACGATTTCACATTCCCCTCCTTCGTTGTTGAAACGAAAGCTGCGATCAATCGATGTCTCTTCGTTTCGCCCAAAACAAGTTTGAACTACTCCCCCCTGCCTGCTCAAGTCAGAAGAGAAGAGAGAATTTCTCTTTCCTCCTCGGCCCTTCTACGTCACAGCACAGATCAGCCGATCTGTCACTTCCCCCTCCCTCCCGCTACGGAAGAGAGAGGGAAAAAAAACCCTCTCCCGTTCGCGGAGGTTGCTACGTCATGACGCGGTTTACCTGCTTTTCTCCACTCCTACCCCCCACCCTCCCGACAGTGTTCGATGCCTCATCGTTTCTTGCTCTTTCCCACTCATCCTACTCACACAGAGAAAAAGCACGATCCCCCGTGCTGGTGCTCTATTAAAAGAATATGTTCCCGAAAGCAAGTTCTCCGCCCAGTGGTAACGTACGCCGCCCCCGTTTGGGGGCGGCGGCCCCTACCACTATCAAAAAGTCCAAACTATGCAGAATAAGATTCTTCGTATCATGACAAATGCGCCTTGGTACATCAGAAACAGTGTTTTACATCACGATTTAAAGATAGACCCTATTGGGGATTACATCACAAAACTCTCACGTAACGTCTTTAGGACTATCGAGAATCATCCAAATCCACTAATTCAGGCACAAACAATTGTTTTCACTATCCCCAATAGCAAACACAAATTTGCGAG
>BMAU01009909.1:0-12070 GCA_019973935.1 Trichonephila clavipes | reverse complement strand
GGTCGGGTCAGCTTAGTATATATATATAGATATACATATATATATACTATCTTCATGGACAAAAAAATTAGCACACCACGGAATAATAGCGGGGTTGTAACGAAACTTAGCATGCAGGTACATGTCGGGAGATATGAAAATGATTAGAAATGCAGCGTGACGTAAAGCCGGTAGAGGGCGTTTAACGTCGTTCTCCGTGGAGTATAAAACCGGTAACCAAAGCTTGTTCGAGTGTGCTGAATCGTTTACAAAGAAAGAGCTGAAGTAGACATGCCATTACTCCGTTTTCGAAGACAATATGAGCAGCTGTCACAGTTTGAGAGGGGAAGAATCATCGGCATGATGGAAGCTGTGTGGTCAGCTAGGCGAGTAGCTCCAAAAAAAAAAAAAAAAAATTAGCCGATCTGATTGTGTTGTAGGGGAGCTATTGGGACCAGTGTGGATCCTAAGAGATGTCATCTTACACGAAGAGCAGCTCAGAGGCCTTGACAGACCAATCGTCGTAAGAAGACCACAAATATCGTAAGAACTGCTTTATCAGCCGCCCCCTCCCAATCACATGTGGTACTCTTCATTTTCAGGGTCCTTGAAAGCCTTCTGTTGAACCTGTGAATTAGGTGTCTGGCAGAAGGACGTTTGGGATCGCGGCTTCCATTACGTGTGCTGCTCTTGACGCCCACCCATAAACGAATCTGTTTAGGCTGGTGCCGCTCACGAGGAAAACTCGACTGCATGGCGACGAATCCGGATTCAATTTCAGCAGTGATGACAATGACGTTCCTGCGCCTTCACCCCGTGGTGAAAGCCTCAATACTGCCTTTCCTTTACAGCGAAACACCTCTCCCACAGCTGGTGTGATGGTACGGGATGCCATTGCCTACAATACAAGGTTAACCCTACTATTGGTCCGTGGCACAATGAGAGTTCAGTGGTGTGTCCATGACATCCTGCAACCATATGTGTTGTCCCTCATGCAATGGCTCCCAGGAGCCATTTTTTAACAAGACAATGCTTTGCCTCACACGGCAAGGGCGTCACAAGACTGTCTCTGCACTGTACTACGAATCATTGGCCTGACCGAACCCCAGATGTGTCTCCAATCGAGCATATATGAGATCATTTGAGATGGCGAGTCGGGCATCCCACGAGATTGAACGAACTAGAAACAAGGTTACAGTAAATATGGAACGAAACGTACCATGACATCAGAAAAAAAAAAATTGTATGCCTCAATGCCCGATTGTATCGCATGAAGAGGAAAGTTCAACAGGGTATTAAATCCTCCCGTTCTTTTTACCTTTTTCTCTGAAATAACCCGACCATTTTTCTTTGATTTTCCAATCACTTACTTATATGAAAGTAGTTATACGCATGTAAGATTCCATTTCATTTTTACGCACCCTTCTTGGTGTGTGCTAATTTTTGTCCATGAATATATATATATATTCAAATGTTTTCGTTATTCACTTTGTTGCACCCCTCTCCACCAGGAGGTGCTGTAGCATACAACTTCTACATCGATTAACCGATCCCTTTAAAAATGAGCATCCAGCTTTATTTAAACACGAATAAAGTATCTGCGGTATTCATAGCTGTTAATTCAAGTTATATTTTCCTGCATTTTTTTACAAAATAAATCTTAAAGATATGTTTTTCGCAGTAACCTAGAAAGTATAAGTTGATTAAAAAGTATGGAAGAAATCAAATGTGTGTGTGAATCTAATACTGATCATACTTCATCATTTTTATTAGTAAAAAATTTATAACTAAAAAATATGTTTAATATGTTTAGTGGAATGAATCGGTATCAATGTATACAGTAATCGTGGTATGTTCTATCATAGTAAATATAGCGATTGTAACTTTTTGGAAAGTAAGCTCATTAATTTTATGGGTAAATTTAAAATGTAACTCAAAGGAATAATTTCTAATTTCTTAAGCGCGTTTTCCTGAGAGTGAACCTGAATGATTCGTTTTAAAGCCAATCATTGTTACGCTCGGGTTGTAACACTCGTAACAATGGTAACAATACTACTGAATGATTACAATACTACTGAATCATTTGAATATAATGAGTCATGTATCGGAGAAATTTGTGCAGCGAAATGTAAAGCAGAAAACGCGGACAAATAATTCTAATGTTTACTCTATTTATATTATACTAAATCATGCAGAGAAAATTGTGAAAATCCATTCAAAAAATTTAGTTGCTTACAATAAAGCCGGATCAACTCGTCTGAACAAATTGCCTATTATTTTGTGGGAATTTTAATGTAGATCTTACAAAAGACAATTAAAGCCCTTAGTAGATTTTTCAAAAATCGAAAATACAGTTTAATTATGTCAAATGATCAAAATGAAAAACACGACAAAGTACCGAAACAACGCTCGACTTTGAGTCTATTTTTTTAAAGATATTTAAGTAATTTTGAATCTAAAGTATTTATAACCTACACTTGGCCTCAAAAAGTTAAGGTACAACATGTTTTTCAGAAGTCACCGCTAAAAAATGGCAGTAACAATAAAATGCATAGTTTACATGAATGATAATAACGAACTTTAAAAACATTAATGCAAAAAACGATTGCTACCACTTTTATTTTATAGAAAAAGAACGTATATTTATGAGTGAGAGAAAATATGCAAATATCAAAAAACTTTCGTACTTTTGTGTGTAAGTTGTGTTGATTTTCAACAGTTGTTGGCAGTTTCGGTGACAATAGTCAATAGAGTTTAGAAAATGTCTCAGAGACGTCGTTTACCCACCTCGTTAAGGTGGAGGGCAGTTGGATGGATGGAAATGGGATTGTCGCAGGCTGATGCTGCTAGACGTCTCAATGTGTCTCGTAGTGTTGTTCAGCGACTTTGGGATCAATACAATCCGAAGATTCTGGTGTCCAGAAGACCTGTTCCAGGCCGACCACGAGCTACAACACCTGCAGAAGACCGTTTTCTAGCTCTTTCGGCACGAAGGAGAAGAACCACTACTGTGCCGCAGCTCGTTGCAGACCACTTCTAAACACTCAGGAGAGAAATCTCCGCTACTACGGTGCGAAATCGTCTTCACAATGCAGGTCTGTATGCAAGAAGACCAGTTGTGGGGGTTTCCCTCAACGGACGACAGCGAAGGAACCGCTTATGCTGGGCAAGAGAACATGTTTCTTGGACGCACGTAACAATGGGCTTCGTGCTGTTCACAGACGAGTCCAGATTTTACAATGGAGAGTGATTTCAGGGCGTCTACTGATCTGGAGGGAACAGCGCACTAGATACCATCAATCCAACACTGTTGAAAGACACAGTTATAGAGGTGGTGGAATCCTGGTTTGGGCAGGGATCGCTCGGTGGCCACACTGACCTGCATGTGTTCCATGGAGGAACCGTAACTGGTCTTAGATATCGGGGGATGAGATCCTTGATCCATATGTCCGCCCGGCAATGCTGCTGCTATTGGTAACGACTTCATTCTGATGGATGATAATGCACGATCTCACCCGAGCTCGGGTTGTTGAGGGAGTATCTGGAGGATCACGGTTTGGAACGAATGGAATGGCCAGCTCGATCTCCAGACCTGAATCCCGATAGAACATCTTTGGGACTATCTTGGCAAGAGAGGTTGCTGCTTTAAATCCTCCTCCAAGGTCGTTACATGAGCTGAAACAAGGCTTACTCTGTGTCTGGTCTTCGCTTCCTATTCCGGTGTCCGACAACTTAACAAACAGCATAGGGAAATCGATGCCGCCAATGCATTCAAGTTAGGGGTGGACATTTCCTTATTAAACCCATTTTTGTATTGTTTTTATGCCATTTTACCACATAACACTGTGATGTGCTGTTTTCTCCAAGAATGGACTTTTCGGAGAGATTGCTTTTTTGTTATAAATCGTTTTTGCAATACACTTATGTTGTAAATTTCTAAACGCGCATTCAATAAAATCCTATTTAATGCACATATCCTCCAAATTTTTTGTTTCTACATTCATTCATTTGGTAAATTAGACACAAAAACCCGGCTGTACCTTAACTTTTTTGAGGCCAGTGTATTTCAGCTACCATAAACCTATTGTTTTCTTGTTAGAATACAATTAACTTACAAATACGATTCTATATTTGACAAAAATATTATTTTTATTAGTGAATATTATATTTGAAACATTTTGTATGACAATATTAATATCTCCCTTGTTTTTATTCACCGAACTAATCCCTGAAATATCATTACAGAATTTGAAGTTATCTCTTTTATTTTGGTCATGAGCACACACACTTTTTTGCGTGTGAGACGAAAATTTGTAGTCCCATTTTTGAAGTATTAGGCTAACAGATAACAAATTTTTCACACATTAATGTTCCTTTCATAGTGTAGAGATCCGCTACAAAAAAGTTTTTCAAGAATAGAGCTCCAACAAGGGTTGCGAGGGCTTGCAGGGTCGTTATAGATAAAAGATTGCTATTTTTTGAATTAGTTAAAACTTAAGATTTTGAAATTTAGCAGGCATGTTCCTTTTATATGGAGTACATATCCATTAAGAAAGTGTTTTTGTGAAAATTGAATTCCGAGGGGAGATGAGAGGGGTTAAAGATCGTTGTAAATAAAATAGAGTTCCGTTTTGAGTTTCTGAATCTACATTTGAAATTTGTCAAGCATGTTTCTTTTCGTTGGGAGATATCAATAATGAAAAGAATCTTCAAAAAATAAATCCTCAAGGTGGGTTTGAGAAGAAAAGGTTAAATTGGTGAACTAGTTAAATATTCCCATTTTCGATCGCTTAGAGTTACAAATTTCAAATTTACTTGAGCATTTTCTCTTTATGTAGTAATAGAGATCCGTTAAGAAAAGGGTTTTGCGAAATCAACCCGCAATGGATATTCTATAAATATTCTATTTTAGAATTATTATCACCATAGACTTGAAATTTAGCAGGCATAGAGTAGAATTTTTTTTTTCAAAAATATACCTCAAAGAGTGTTTCGAGGGGTTAAGGGGAATATAGATAGAATTTCCACTTTCTGGCTATTAGACCTACAGAATTGAAATTTTGCAGGCGTGTCCCTTTCATAGATTAGTGACAGAGGCGGCACGAGACCGGAACTTAATATGGGCAAGACACATATCGCGAGGCCCTCTGGTGGCGTTAGAAGAGTGTTTATAAAATAAAAAAACAGTTTGTATTCATAAAGAAAAAAACCAAACTTTTTACTCGTATTTATTTGGCGCATTAAAAAATAATGAAAAAATATTAAAGAAACAGAAATTTCTACTTTTAGATTTGCTGAAATCTTTAACGATTCGTTTATAATTTTATCTTAGATGCTACATTTGCTTCAATAAATAAAACTGCCGAAGATGGAAGTATTTAATGGTCCAGTGTATTCCTTACATAATTTTTTATTAGTTTTCATTTTGAAAAAGCCTCAGCAAAGCGGTACTAAAATGCACTCATGTCCCTAAATTAAGGATACTGAAGTTCAGGCAAAGAAAGAGACAGAAGCAAAACAAAAATTGACTTATTTGGCAAAGTCTATTTATTAAAACAAAAGGTAAGAGCAAAAAGATGCTATATGTTTTTAACATAATTAATAAAAATTGGGATTTTTACTGCCTGGAGCAAATTTCAAAAAAGAACCTATTTACAGAAAACAGTATAACATAGTTAGTATAATGGTTAATACGGAGTATGTCTCCCGGACGATGCAATACAGGCCTTACAACGCCTAGGCATGCTGAGTATCAAATTATCAATCTGATCTTGGGGAATATTACACCACTCATCAAGCAATGCACTCCGAATTTCAGGTAGACAGGTGGAAAGGGGGTTGAGGGGCTGCAATTCGTCGGCCAAGCATATCCCACACATGCTCTATTGGATTCAAGTTCGGTGAGTATGCTGGCCTATCCATACGGGTGATATCCTCCCGATTGAAGGTATTTGTCTACAGTGTTTGCATGGTGAGGATGGGCGTTGTCATCCATAAACAGAAATTCAACACCCATGGCACCCGAAACAAATGTTCATGTTGTTACAGAATGACATCCCGATAGATGTGGCATGTCATCGTTACACTCTGGAACATGAAGGTCAGTTCTGAAACCAAGAATAATTCCTCCTCAAACGAGCCATCCTGCACTACCGTAACGAAGTCGTTGAATGGTGTTTGTTCTCCTGGTGGTAATTGGACCTTGGAACTCTCCATATTAAAGAAGTCCGACGAGAGTCAGACTGCAAACTAAACCTGGACTCGTCGGAAAATATCACACAAGACCACTATTGTAGTGTCCACAATGCATGCTCTCTACTCCAGGTTAATCGCTGTCGACAGTGAGTTGCGGTAAGTGGAACACATCTGACAGGCCTACGAGCATATAGACCAATGTGCCCTAAGCGTCTGTACACGGTCTGCCTTGAAACTGTCGTACTGGTAGCTAAACAGAGCTGACGAGACAGGTCTGATTCTGTGCTCCGTCTGTCTCTTTGGGAAGAAACTGACAAATACCGGTCCTCATTCGGCGTTGTAACTCGGGGGCGACCTGTTCTGTAACATCCACTCACATTACCATCATCTTGAAACGTTGCCAAAGCTTGAGATGACACTCTGACCGATTCCAAGTTCCTTGGATACTTTCAGCTGGGTATGTACACATTCCAGTCGTCCAATAATTCTACCAAGTAAACAATCTTCCAAATGATTCCTTTGTGCCATAAATATGCGGCTATTGCACTGAAAGGCTTTTAAAGCGCTTGTGAACAATTTTTACTTCTTTTGCCACCTTTCCTATGTATCCCTCTCTTACACTTTCGTCATTGTGACGTACTATCCGCGTCATCTGGTGGTTTCCGTAATTTGCATATTCTTCATCAAAATGTGTGTGATAATTCTACAGGTGAAAATTTTATTTTTAAAGTTCAATTTCTGTGTGATTCTGAATTATCCTTAATTTATGGACATGAGTGTATTGTTAACAAAATTTGAAAGACAATTTTAAATTTTTCGGATAACATTGTTTCAAATAATTTTCTATGACATATAGGAGCATATGTTTCAGATGTGTAAAGGTGTTGGGTAAATGTGATATTATATCTTGTAATTTTCATATAATTCGTAGGTTGGAAGTCACACAAAGATTGTGTGTAAATCTTGACATATGTTTAGTATTTTCTCTTTTTTGTAATATTTCTTAACTTGTTATAGCTATAGAGAATACCAAAATTTTCAAAATGTTGATTTAAAGACATCTATCTTGAATCTATATTGCTTATCACAGAATCAATCATGGTATTAAAAAAAGTTTGTGTCATACCGGCTTTTGACAGACTCTATAGGTTGATTGCCACCCTCTTTATCAAATTCTTTTCTTTTTGGCTACTTTTTAAATTTTAAAATCTTTTGGCAAATCATAACTGTTCTTCCAATAAACTTAAGAGCGTTAGACAAGTATTTTTCAAATCCAGTTTGTCGATACTCTTTGATCCAGCTACAAAATGTACGCAAGTCTTCAAGAGTAATGAGTAAATGGACTTGTACAGATTTTCATAATTTTTTTTGGTACTAATACGAGTTAATAACTCATACCATACATGTAATGATACGATAAATTCCAATCTGAACACTTCATTCAAAACGGAATCACAATAACTGAGTGTGTCAGATTGTTCCGTTTGGTTTCTTAAGTTTTCTATGCATACATCAACATCATCATAATGCGTCCGTCACCACCTCGATCTGCTTTCTCACCTTGTGTCTGATAAAAGCTTAATAGTAAGCTTTAGTTTATCTTTGATAATTTTCCAGGATTTGCTGAACTTGAAAATAGCAACAAAAAATCTTCTGAATAAAACCAAAATATGTTTTGTTGTCATTGCTGAATTAGCTGCGTCTACTAACAGCACGTCCCAGCTATGACAACCACAAGTTGGGAAAAAATTGCTTGGGATTTATATTTAATATTCGAGTTTTAACTGCACTAATTATGCCTACCATATTTGCACCATTGTCGTATCCTTGTCCTCGACAGTATTGAATATCTAAGCTATTTCTTCCTAGCTCTCCCAATATTGTATTAGTCAAATGTTCTCCAGTCGTTTCAATGACAGCAAGAAAAAAATCGGATAAAATTTTCTTCTATACTTCCAGGTGATATACTACAATACATACAATATCTTAAGTGTTAAAATTCTACTACAGTCTCTAAAGCAGTCGAGTAATAAAGAATAATATTTTGCCTCTTTTTTCTACCAATCACTTCACTGGTAACTGTGTGTTGATATGATTGTGATAAATTCATTTTGAATATCTTGGCTAAGATAATTGTGGGAAAGTTGTTTATTATCAGTGCAATTTATGTGTTGCTGTAACGTAGGATCATATATTGAGATATCGATTTAAATAAGTCTATGAAATTTTCAGAACACGTAGTATCTTCGTCTGTTTTGAGAGATTCTCTGTGACCTCTAGTTACCAGATTATCATAGGCCAAGCAATTTATTATATCAATTAACCTCTCAAACAAATTGTACCAATGTTTTCAGTTTCAGGAATTCGCTTTTTTCGTTTTCTTGATCTAATGTTTTTTCCGTGTTTTATTCCCTCCTTTAATGCTATCGATTGGAACATACATACCATATGTTCTTTGGTATTCTCATGTCTGTATAAAATACTGCTCACATAATTAAGTGTTTCCAATCACATCACTCTTCATGTACCATAAATTTGTGAATTGACAAATAGTTTGACCGGAAAATAGAAAACTTTATTTTTGGAACTTGAATAAAACAACCAAGGGTGACGTTGAGTTTCACCATTATTTAGTTTTCTTGATAAATGAATATTGGAAAAATGTCTATGATCATAATCTTTAAGATAATATCCATCACTGTTATTTAACTGCTATGGGGAGCCGCTTTGAACTGTATTATGACTGGTAAACATGTTTCATAGGAAAAGTACACAATCCCGGGTCAAGAAAGAAAATGCTTGGAAAAAGGGCTTGTTTCACTAAGTCACTGTCATCTCTGCTCATAGGAGAATAACTAATCTCAATCCCTTCTTCTTGATTGTGACATATATTACTCAATGTAAATACAGAAATCGTAGCGTCAGATTATGCTTTGATCCTATTTCGATTTTCGTTATTCAGTATCGATAGTCGGGGCAACTGGAGTAACTTCCAAATTTGAAGGGGACTCGGATACAAATAAATGTTGTGAAATCGAAGGAACCGATTAATTTAATTCTGCACTGCCAGATTCAGTCTGACCGAGAAAACTTCATCATAACTGAACTATAAAACCTGGTTGGATACAATTCCTTCCGCTTTTCTTCTTTCTTTTTTTGCTACACTAGATTCCCATTTTCTCCGTTTATCTCCATCTCTCTTAGTGCCTAAGCCTGACATGATTGATTAATTATGAAAATGCCCAGTATCACTATTATTTATTCTCACATAAAGTACTTTTAAGTTTTTTTAATATACTACAGAAACATAAAAACGAGACTGCCCTCTGCGTGCGATAATTTAGTTGGCTTTATAATGACGGGATGTCCCAAAATACGCCCCAACTCTCTGACCGGGGACACCCCGCGACCGCAGCTAAACTCCAGCTAATGTTGCCAGACTAAAAATAAGCGGAAACGATGAAGTTAAGCAATTTTTAATAAAGTAAAATGGAAAACACACACACAATATATTTACGAATTATTTATTCACATGCTTTCATTCACTGATAAATAGAATATCTTTTTTAAGGGTACACGGTACCCTTTTTTCAAAAATTTTGGAGACATTTACAGTAAAAATAATTGATGTTTTATATTTTGATAATATTATTAAGCTGATTCTGTAAGCAAAAGTCAGTTTGACTAGCCATTATTTTACAATTTTAAAAAAATTAGGAATTTTTTGAAGTTTTTCAAACTTTTATGAAATACTCAATTTTTAAAAATTTTTAGTAATTTTAAGTTATTTATGATTCTTAGATTATTACAAATAATATTTAGTATGGATTTGAAAATCTATTCCCTTGTTAATTTTTAATAATTATTTTCTAGAAAAACCTGGAAAAAACAAGAAAATTTTTAAAATATCAACTTTAGCATTTTTCATAAAAATAACTAGAGTTCTCAGACCTAAATCAATAATAACTTTTCATAGAATATACATTTGGGAGTATATACAAAAAAAAAAAAAAATCAAGGTTCTCTCTTGAATAGGAAAAAAAGCTTTAAGGATTAGAAAACACTTATACCTTCAAAATTAAAGTCTGAGAAAAACGCAACTAAAGTTTGTAAAGTTATAAAACAAAAACTTATAATGCCCGTAAAACTCTAATTTTTAGTATGTTAATTTCCAATGTATGTTCTACATTATATAACATTATTTTATTAAATATGACTGAAAATTATATTTTTAATTCAAAATATATTTTGCATAATATGGACAGCATTTGTTAAGACGTCAGTTTATTCAGCTTTATCTTATCCTAATATTTCCCAAATGTTTTCAAACACGAAGCATTTATGTACAAAATAATAATGATACTAACTTAAGCTAAAATAGTCAGGTTTGCTCATAAATTTAATTTTTTCAGTTTTAAATTGGGGCAGTTTAAGGAAGTTTTAGCTCTTGTCATACGACTTTAAAATACTAAAATATAGTACTACAATATGTTTAGTATAATGTAGTTTTGGTATACATCAAGGAATATTCAGTTATATCTGCAGCATTTGAATTCGAATACTTGTATTCGGAAGTCTAATTGCAGAATCAGCTGAACTGATTTTTAGATACATCATTTTCAGTAATATTCCATCTCTTCGAAATATTGTTTTTCACAGAAACCCAGAACATTTGCCATGGTATTTTCTCTACAGGAAAAATTAATGATAAAGCTTTTAAGTTATATAAATTATTTTTAAAGCAAAAATTGGCCATGAAATTAATCTTTATTAATTAATTATGAGAATACAAAAAACTCAAAACAAAATCAAGCAGAAATGATTTTAGTAATGAACATTGGAATTAATAACCATTTCAAACAAAAAGCTCAAAAATATTTTTAACTAATTCAACAAGTGTGAAAAATGCTTAAAAGGAAACCGAAACAAAAAACCATAGCTCATAAAACTTCAAATATCTTAAAAACTAATTTGCTAACAGATCTGAAATTTCGTGGCCAGCATCTCAATGATATGGGCCACCGAAAGATGCAAAAAACTTTTTTCGGTAAAAATGAAATTTTTAGGGCACTGTGTTGCCTTAAAAAGTCGATATATATCAATTTTTTGATATCTTATGGCAAACAACAGATCGAGTTGATTATTTTCTAATTTATTAATTACAAATAACCCTATGGCGTGCACTTTTGGATTTTCCTTACGTTTCGTTTAATTTTTTCGGCTTTGAGGAGAGAGCAATGTGCACCGCAGTTAGTAGCCCGTGGCCCACACCGCCCACGCCTTAGCCGCCTCTGATCAGAGAGAGAGTGCTGATTAGGGGGTTTTTTCAAGAATAAATCACCAAAGATGTCTTATGAAGACGTTTTATATTAAAAAAATATTCCTTTTTTAAGAACTATTTAAACTTCATTTAAATTTGGTAAACATGTTACTTTAGCTTAGCAGAGATCAGCTTAAAGGGGGTTTTTCAAAAGTCGAACCAAAAAAGGGTCACGTGGGGAGATAAATAAAATAAAAATCCTTTTTTCAGCTGTAGACTTACAGAGCTAAAATTTGGCAAATAGAATTTTTAGTTGAGGAGAGATATGCTCAATCTTAATGTTGTTGTTTATATATATAGTTTACAGTTCTTAAAATTAACTTCTTTTTCCTCTATAACTATATTCCTTTATTTTTCACCCGTGTTAAGAGTGGGTTTAATATATAGGTATGGTGTTGGTTATGAAGATGATATATAATAGTATATATATATATATACATATATATATATATACATATATATATATATAATATGTATATATATATATATATATATATATATATATATATATATATATATATAGTATAAATAAAATAAAAAGTGAAGAATAACCAGAACCCACAGTGCTAAAGAAGT
>BMAU01009908.1:0-39100 GCA_019973935.1 Trichonephila clavipes | reverse complement strand
CGTCAAAGCGTCGGTTTTTAAAAGATGATCTTTCAATTTAATAAAAAAGTTACAGGAATTTCGCAAAACCGAGACCAGATTTAGATTTCTGGTAAAATTTCGAGTTAAATGGGTCACTTTGGTAAGTTTCTAGGGTGAAAAAAAGTTATTGGCTTGGTCACCGAAACGTCGGTAAGTTGGGTGTCCAGCGTCAAAGCGTCGGTTTTTAAAGATGATCTTTCAATTTAATAAAAAGGTTACAGGAATTTCGCAAAACCGAGACCAGATTTAGATTTCTGGTAAAATTTCGAGTTAAATGGGTCACTTTGGTAATTTTCTAGGGTGAAAAAAAAAGTTATTGGCTTGGTCACCGAAACGTCGGTAAATTGTCCAGCGTCAAAGCGTCGTTTTTTTTTTTAAAGATGATCTTTCAATTTAATAAAAAGGTTACAGGAATTTCGCAAAACCGAGACCAGATTTAGATTTCTGGAAAAATTTTCAGTTAAATGGGGTCACTTTGGTAAGTTTCTATGGTGGACAAAAAAGAAGTTTTTGGCTGGTCACCTAATCGTCGGTAGGTGGGTGTCCAGCGTCAAAAAATCGGTTTTAAAGATATTCTTTCAATTAATAAAAAGTTACAGGAATTTCGCAAAAAGGAGAGATTTGCATTTCTGCAAAAATTTTCAGTTAAATGGGTCACTTTAGTGATTTCTATGGTGGACAAAAAAAGTTATTGGCTTGGTCACGAATCGACGGTAAGTTAGGTGTCCTGCCTCAAAGCGTTGGTTTTTTAAGATGATCTTTCAAATTTAAAATAAAAGTTACAGGAATTTCGCAAAACGGAGACCAGATTTAGATTTCTGGTAAAATTTCGAGTTAAATGTGTCCACTTTGGTAAGTTTGTAGGGTGAAAAAAAAGTTATTGGCTTTTCACCGAATCCTCCATGGTTGGGTGTCCAGTGTCAAAGCGTCGGTTTTTTTTTTTTTAAAGATGATCTTTCAATTTAATAAAAACTTACAGGAATTTCGCAAAACGGAGACCAAATTTAGATTTCTGGTAAAATTTCGAGTAAATGGGTCACTTTGGTAAGTTTCTAGGGTGAAAAAAAAGTTATTGGCGTGGTCACCGAAACGTCGGTAAGTTGGATGTCCAGCGTCAAAGCGTCGGTTTTTTTAAAGATGATCTTTCAATTTAAAATAAAACTTACAGGAATTTCGTAAAACGGAGACCAGATTTAGATTTCTGGAAAAATTTCGTAAATGGGTCACTTTGGTAAGTTTCTTTCAATTTGAAAAACAAGTTATTGGCGTGGTCACCGAATAAAGTTTCTATGGATGTTGGCAGCGTCAAGCGTTTTTTTAAAAATGATCTTTCAATTTAATAAAATGGCAAAATGGAGACCAGATTTAGATTTCTGGTAAAATTTCGAGTTAAATATGTCACTTTGGTAAGTTTGTACCAAAAAGTTATTGGCTTGGTCACCGAATAAGTTTGGTGTCCAGCGTCAAAGCGTCGTTTTTTAAAGATAATCTTTCAATTTAATAAAAAAGTTACAGGATTTTCAAAGCGTCGGTTTTTTTAAAGATGATCTTTCAATTTAATAAAAAAAAGTTACAGAATTTCGCAAAACGGAGACCAGATTTGGATTTTGGAAAATTTTCGAGTTAAATGGGTCACTTTGAGGAATTTCGCAAAAGGAATTTCTTCTGTAAGTTTCTAAAATGGGTGAAAAAAAAAGTTATTGGCTTTTTCACCGAATCCTCCGTAAGTTGGGTGTCAGTGTCAAAGCGTCGGTTTTTTTAAAGATGATCTTTCAATTTAAAATAAAAGTTACAGGAATTTCGCAAAACGGAGACCAGATTTAGATTTCTGGTAAAATTTCGAGTTAAATGGGTCACTTTGGTAATTTCTAGGGTGAAAAAAAGTTATTGGCTTTTTCACCGAATCGACGGTAAGTTGGGTGTCCAGCCTCAAAGCGTTGGTTTTTTTTTAAAGATGATCTTTCAATTTAAAATAAAACTTACAGGAATTTCGCAAAACGGAGACCAGATTTAGATTTCTGGTAAAATTTTCGAGTTAAATGGGTCACTTTGGTAAGTTTCTAGGGTGAAAAAAAAAGTTATTGGCTTTCACCGAAACGTCGGTAAGTTGGGTGTCCAGCGTCAAAGCGTCGGTTTTTAAAGATGATCTTTCAATTTAAAAAAAAATTACAGAATTTCGCAAAACCGAGACCAGATTTAGATTTCTGGTAAAATTTTCGAGTTAAATGGGTCACTTTGGTAAGTTTCTAGGGTGAAAAAAAAAGTTATTGGCTTGGTCACCGAATCCTCGGTAAGTTGGGTGTCCAGCGTCAAAGCGTCGGTTTTTTTAAAGATGATCTTTCAAGTTAAAATAAAACTTACAGGAATTTCGCAAAATGGAGACCAGATTTAGATTTCTGGTAAAATTTCGAGTTAAATGGGTCACTTTGGTAAGTTTCTATGGTGGACAAAAAAATGTTATTGGCTTGGTCACCGAATCGTCGGTAAGTTGGGTGTCCAGCGTCAAAGCGTCGGTTTTTTTAAAGATGATCTTTCAATTTAAAATAAAAGTTAAAGGAATTTCGCAAAACGGAGACCAGATTTAGATTTCTGGAAAATTTTCGAGTTAAATGGGTCACTTTGGTAAGTTTCTAGGGTGAAAAAAAAGTTATTGGCTTTTCACCGAATCCTCCGTAAGTTGGGTGTCCAGTGTCAAAGCGTCGGTTTTTTTAAAGATGATCTTTCAATTTAAAATAAAACTTACAGGAATTTCGCAAAACGGAGACCAGATTTAGATTTCTGGTAAAATTTCGAGTTAAATGGGTCACTTTGGTAAGTTTCTAGGTGGAAAAAAAAGTTATTGGCTTGGTCACCGAATCGTCGGTAAGTTGGGTGTCCAGCGTCAAAGCGTCGGTTTTTTTAAAAATGATCTTTCAATTTAAAATAAAAGTTACAGGAATTTCGCAAAACGGAGACCAGATTTAGATTTCTGGTAAAATTTCGAGTTAAATGGGTCACTTTGGTAAGTTTCTAGGGTGAAAAAAAAAGTTATTGGCTTGGTCACCGAATCGTCCGTAAGTTGGGTGTCCAGTGTCAAAGCGTCGGTTTTTTTAAAGATGATCTTTCAATTTAAAAAAAACTTACAGGAATTTCGCAAAACGAGACCAGATTTAGATTTCTGGTAAAATTTTCGAGTTAAATGGGTCACTTTGGTAAGTTTCTAGGGTGAAAAAAAAATTATTGGCTTTTCACCGAATCCTCGTAAGTTGGGTGTCAGTGTCAAAGCGTCGGTTTTTTTTTAAAGATGATCTTTCAATTTAAAATAAAACTTACAGGAATTTCGCAAAACGGAGACCAGATTTAGATTTCTGGTAAAATTTCGAGTTAAATGGGTCACTTTGGTAAGTTTCTATGGTGGACAAAAAAAAAAAGTTATTGGCTTGGTCACCGAATCGACGGTAAGTTGGGTGTCCAGCGTCAAAGCGTTGGTTTTTTTAAAGATGATCTTTCAATTTAAAATAAAAGTTACAGGAATTTCGCAAAACGGAGACCAGATTTAGATTTCTGGTAAAATTTCGAGTTAAATGTGTCACTTTGGTAAGTTTCTAGGGTGAAAAAAAGTTATTGGCTTGGTCACCGAATCCTCGGTAAGTTGGGTGTCCAGTGTCAAAGCGTCGGTTTTTTAAAGATGATCTTTCAATTTAAAATAAAACTTACAGGAATTTCGCAAAACCGAGACCAGATTTAGATTTCTGGTAAAATTTTCGAGTTAAATGGGTCACTTTGGTAAGTTTCTAGGGTGAAAAAAAAGTATTGGCTTGGTCACCGAATCCTCGGTAAGTTGGGTGTCCAGTGTCAAAGCGTCGGTTTTTAAAGATGATCTTTCAATTTAAAATAAAACTTACAGGAATTTCGCAAAACGGAGACCAGATTTAGATTTCTGGTAAAATTTCGAGTTAAATGGGTCACTTTGGTAAGTTTCTAGGTGAAAAAAAAAAGTTATTGGCTTGGTCACCGAATCGACGGTAAGTTGGGTGTCCAGCGTCAAAGCGTCGGTTTTTTTAAGATGATCTTTCAATTTAAAATAAAACTTACAGGAATTTCGTAAAACGGAGACCAGATTTAGATTTCTGGTAAAATTTCGAGTAAATGGGTCACTTTGGTAAGTTTCTAGGGTGAAAAAAAAAAGTTATTGGCTTGGTCACCGAATCGTCGGTAAGTTGGTGTCCAGCGTCAAAGCGTCGGTTTTTTTAAAATGATCTTTCAATTTAAAAAAAACTTACAGGAATTTCGCAAAACGGAGACCAGATTTAGATTTCTGGTAAAATTTCGAGTTAAATGGGTCACTTTGGTAAGTTTCTATGGTGAAAAAAAAAAATTATTGGCTTGGTCACCGAATCGACGGTAAGTTGGGTGTCCAGTGTCAAAGCGTCGGTTTTTTTAAAGATGATCTTTCAATTTAAAATAAAACTTACAGGAATTTCGCAAAACGGAGACCAGATTTAGATTTCTGGTAAAATTTCGAGTTAAATGGGTCACTTTGGTAAGTTTCTATGGTGGACAAAAAAAATGTTATTGGCTTTTTCACCGAATCGTCGGTAAGTTGGGTGTCCAGCGTCAAAGCGTCGGTTTTTTAAAGATGATCTTTCAATTTAATAAAAAGTTACAGGAATTTCGCAAAACGGAGACCAGATTTAGATTTCTGGAAAATTTTCGAGTTAAATGGGTCACTTTGGTAAGTTTCTAGGGTGAAAAAAAAAAGGTATTGGCTTTTTCACCGAATCCTCCGTAAGTTGGGTGTCCAGTGTCAAAGCGTCGGTTTTTTTAAAGATGATCTTTCAATTTAAAATAAAACTTAGAGGAATTTCGCAAAACGGAGACCAGATTTAGATTTCTGGTAAAATTTCGAGTTAAATGGGTCACTTTGGTAAGTTTCTATGGTGGACAAAAAAAGTTATTGGCTTGGTCACCGAATCGACGGTAAGTTGGGTGTCCTGCGTCAAAGCGTTGGTTTTTTTAATATGATCTTTCAATTTAAAATAAAAGTTACAGGAATTTCGCAAAACGCAGACCAGATTTAGATTTCTGGTAAAATTTCGAGTTAAATGGGTCACTTTGGTAAGTTTCTAGGGTGAAAAAAAAAAAAGAAGTTATTGGCTTGGTCACCGAATCGTCGGTAAGTTGGGTGTCCAGTGTCAAAGCGTCGGTTTTTTAAAGATGATCTTTCAATTTAATAAAAACTTACAGGAATTTCGCAAAACCGAGACCAGATTTAGATTTCTGGAAAATTTTCGAGTTAAATGGGTCACTTTGGTAAGTTTCTAGGGTGAAAAAAAAGTTATTGGCTTGGTCACCGAATCCTCGGTAAGTTGGGTGTCAGTGTCAAAGCGTCGGTTTTTTAAAGATGATCTTTCAATTTAAAATAAAACTTACAGGAATTTCGCAAAACGGAGACCAGATTTAGATTTCTGGTAAAATTTCGAGTTAAATGGGTCACTTTGGTAAGTTTCTATGGTGAAAAAAAAGTTATTGGCTTGGTCACCGAATCGACGTAAGTTGGGTGTCCAGCGTCAAAGCGTCGGTTTTTTTTAAAGATGATCTTTCAATTTAAAATAAAAGTTACAGGAATTTCGCAAAACGGAGACCAGATTTAGATTTCTGGTAAAATTTCGAGTTAAATGGGTCACTTTGGTAAGTTTCTAGGGTGAAAAAAAAAAGTTATTGGCTTTTTCACCGAATCGTCGGTAAGTTGGGTGTCCAGCGTCAAAGCGTCGGTTTTTTTAAAGATGATCTTTCAATTTAAAAAAAACTTACAGGAATTTCGCAAAACGGAGACCAATTTAGATTTCTGGTAAAATTTCGAGTTAAATGGGTCACTTTGGTAAGTTTCTATGGTGGACAAAAAAAAAGTTATTGGCTTGGTCACCGAATCGTCGGTAAGTTGGGTGTCCAGCGTCAAAGCGTCATTTTTAAAGATGATCTTTCAATTTAAAAAAAACTTACAGGAATTTCGTAAAACGGAGACCAGATTTAGATTTCTGGTAAAATTTCGAGTTAAATGGGTCACTTTGGTAAGTTTCTAGGGTGAAAAAAAAATTATTGGCTTGGTCACCGAATCCTCGGTAAGTTGGGTGTCCAGTGTCAAAGCGTCGGTTTTTTAAAGATGATCTTTCAATTTAAAATAAAACTTACAGGAATTTCGCAAAACGGAGACCAGATTTAGATTTCTGGTAAAATTTCGAGTTAAATGGGTCACTTTGGTAAGTTTCTATGGTGAAAAAAAAAAAGTTATTGGCTTGGTCACCGAATCGTCGGTAAGTTGGGTGTCCAGCGTCAAAGCGTCAGTTTTTTTAAAGATGATCTTTCAATTTAATAAAAAGTTACAGGAATTTCGCAAAACGGAGACCAGATTTTGATTTCTGGAAAATTTTCGAGTTAAATGGGTCACTTTGGTAAGTTTCTAGGGTGAAAAAAAAAAGTTATTGGCTTTTCACCGAATCCTCGGTAAGTTGGGTGTCCAGTGTCAAAGCGTCGGTTTTTTTAAAGATGATCTTTCAATTTAAAATAAAACTTACAGGAATTTCGCAAAACGGAGACCAGATTTAGATTTCTGGTAAAATTTCGAGTTAAATGGGTCACTTTGGTAAGTTTCTAGGGTGAAAAAAAAAAGGAATTGGCTTGGTCACCGAATCGACGGTAAGTTGGGTGTCCAGCCTCAAAGCGTTGGTTTTTTTAAAGATGATCTTTCAATTTAAAATAAAAGTTACAGGAATTTCGTAAAACGGAGACCAGATTTAGATTTCTGGTAAAATTTCGAGTAAAATGGGTCACTTTGGTAAGTTTCTAGGGTGAAAAAAAAAAAGTTATTGGCTTGGTCACCGAATCCTCGGTAAGTTGGTGTCCAGCGTCAAAGCGTCGGTTTTTAAAGATGATCTTTCAATTTAAAATAAAACTTACAGGAATTTCGCAAAACCGAGACCAGATTTAGATTTCTGGTAAAATTTCGAGTTAAATGGGTCACTTTGGTAAGTTTCTAGGGTGAAAAAAAAAAGTTATTGGCTTTTCACCGAATCCTCCGTAAGTTGGGTGTCCAGTGTCAAAGCGTCGGTTTTTTAAAGATGATCTTTCAATTTAAAATAAAAACTTTACAGGAATTTCGCAAAACCGAGACCAGATTTAGATTTCTGGTAAAATTTTCGAGTTAAATGGGTCACTTTGGTAAGTTTCTAGGGTGAAAAAAAAAAAGTTATTGGCTTGGTCACCGAATCCTCGGTAAGTTGGGTGTCCAGTGTCAAAGCGTCGGTTTTTTTTTTTAAAGATGATCTTTCAATTTAAAATAAAACTTACAGGAATTTCGCAAAACGGAGACCAGATTTAGATTTCTGGTAAAATTTCGAGTTAAATGGGTCACTTTGGTAAGTTTCTATGGTGGACAAAAAAAGTTATTGGCTTGGTCACCGAATCGACGGTAAGTTGGGTGTCCAGCGTCAAAGCGTTGGTTTTTTTAAGATGATCTTTCAATTTAAAATAAAAGTTACAGGAATTTCGCAAAACGGAGACCAGATTTAGATTTCTGGTAAAATTTCGAGTTAAATGGGTCACTTTGGTAAGTTTCTAGGGTGAAAAAAAAAAAGTTATTGGCTTTTTCACCGAATCCTCCGTAAGTTGGGTGTCCAGTGTCAAAGCGTCGGTTTTTTAAAGATGATCTTTCAATTTAAAAAAAAATTTACAGGAATTTCGCAAAACGGAGACCAGATTTAGATTTCTGGTAAAATTTTCGAGTTAAATGGGTCACTTTGGTAAGTTTCTAGGGTGAAAAAAAAACATTATTGGCTTGGTCACCGAATCGTCGATAAGTTGGCTGTCCAGCTTCAAAGCGTCGGTTTTTTTAAAGATGATCTTTCAATTTAAAAAAAAAATTACAGTAATTTCGCAAAATGGAGACGAGATTTAGATTTCTGGTAAAATTTCGGGTTAAATGGGTCACTTTGGTAAGTTTCTATGGTGAAAAAAAAGTTATTGGCTTGGTCAACGAATCGACGGTAAGTTGGGTGTCCAGCGTCAAAGCGTCGGTTTTTAAAAGATGATCTTTCAATTTAAAATAAAAGTTACAGGAATTTCGCAAAACGGAGACCAGATTTAGATTTCTGGTAAAATTTCGAGTTAAATGGGTCACTTTGGTAAGTTTCTAGGGTGAAAAAAAGAAGTTATTGGCTTTTCACCGAATCCTCGGTAAGTTGGGTGTCCAGTGTCAAAGCGTCGGTTTTTAAAGATGATCTTTCAATTTAAAATAAAACTTACAGGAATTTCGCAAAACGGAGACCAGATTTAGATTTCTGGTAAAATTTCGAGTTAAATGGGTCACTTTGGTAAGTTTCTAGGGTGAAAAAAAAAAAGTTATTGGCTTGGTCACCGAATCGTCGGTAAGTTGGGTGTCCAGCGTCAAAGCGTCGGTTTTTTTAAGATGATCTTTCAATTTAAAAAAAGTTACAGGAATTTCGCAAAACGGAGACCAGATTTAGATTTCTGGTAAAATTTCGAGTTAAATGGGTCACTTTGGTAAGTTTCTAGGGTGAAAAAAAAAAAAAGTTATTGGCTTGGTCACCGAATCCTCGGTAAGTTGGGTGTCCAGCGTCAAAGCGTCGGTTTTTTTAAAAATGATCTTTCAATTTAAAATAAAACTTACAGGAATTTCGCAAAACGGAGACCAGATTTAGATTTCTGGTAAAATTTCGAGTTAAATGGGTCACTTTGGTAAGTTTCTAGGGTGGACAAAAAAAGTTATTGGCTTGGTCACCGAATCGTCGGTAAGTTGGGTGTCCAGCGTCAAAGCGTCGGTTTTTTTAAAGATGATCTTTCAATTTAATAAAAAGTTACAGGAATTTCGCAAAACGGAGACCAGATTTAGATTTCTGGTAAAATTTTCGAGTTAAATGGGTCACTTTGGTAAGTTTCTAGGGTGAAAAAAAAAAAAAGTTATTGGCTTTTCACCGAATCCTCGGTAAGTTGGGTGTCCAGTGTCAAAGCGTCGGTTTTTTTAAAGATGATCTTTCAATTTAAAATAAAACTTACAGGAATTTCGCAAAACGGAGACCAGATTTAGATTTCTGGTAAAATTTCGAGTTAAATGGGTCACTTTGGTAAGTTTCTATGGTGGAAAAAAAAGTTATTGGCTTGGTCACCGAATCGTCGGTAAGTTGGGTGTCCAGCGTCAAAGCGTCGGTTTTTTTAAAAATGATCTTTCAATTTAAAATAAAACTTACAGGAATTTCGCAAAACGGAGACCAGATTTAGATTTCTGGTAAAATTTCGAGTTAAATGGGTCACTTTGGTAAGTTTCTATGGTGGACAAAAAAAAGTTATTGGCTTGGTCACCGAATCGACGGTAAGTTGGTGTCCAGCGTCAAAGCGTCGGTTTTTTTAAAGATGATCTTTCAATTTAAAAAAAAAGTTACAGGAATTTCGCAAAACGGAGACCAGATTTAGATTTCTGGAAAATTTTCGAGTTAAATGGGTCACTTTGGTAAGTTTCTAGGGTGAAAAAAAAAAAAATTTTCGAGTTATTGGCTTTTCACCGAATCCTCCGTAAGTTGGGTGTCCAGTGTCAAAGCGTCGGTTTTTTTAAAGATGATCTTTCAATTTAAAATAAAACTTACAGGAATTTCGCAAAACGGAGACCAGATTTAGATTTCTGGTAAAATTTCGAGTTAAATGGGTCACTTTGGTAAGTTTCTATGGTGGAAAAAAAAGTTATTGGCTTGGTCACCGAATCGTCGGTAAGTTGGGTGTCCAGCGTCAAAGCGTCGGTTTTTTTAAAGATGATCTTTCAATTTAAAATAAAAATTTACAGGAATTTCGCAAAACGGAGACCAGATTTAGATTTCTGGTAAAATTTCGAGTTAAATGGGTCACTTTGGTAAGTTTCTAGGGTGAAAAAAAAAAAGTTATTGGCTTTTCACCGAATCCTCGGTAAGTTGGGTGTCCAGTGTCAAAGCGTCGGTTTTTTTAAAGATGATCTTTCAATTTAAAATAAAACTTAGAGAATTTCGCAAAACAGAGACCAGATTTAGATATCTGGTAAAATTTCGAGTTAAATGGGTCACTTTGGTAAGTTTCTAGGGTGAAAAAAAAAGTTATTGGCTTGGTCACCGAATCGACGGTAAGTTGGGTGTCCAGCGTCAAAGCGTTGGTTTTTTTAAGATGATCTTTCAATTTAAAATAAAACTTACAGGAATTTCGCAAAACGGAGACCAGATTTAGATTTCTGGTAAAATTTCGAGTTAAATGGGTCACTTTGGTAAGTTTCTAGGGTGAAAAAAAAGTTATTGGCTTTTCACCGAATCCTCCGTAAGTTGGGTGTCCAGTGTCAAAGCGTCGGTTTTTTTAAAGATGATCTTTCAATTTAAAATAAAACTTACAGGAATTTCGCAAAACGGAGACCAGATTTAGATTTCTGGTAAAATTTCGAGTTAAATGGGTCACTTTGGTAAGTTTCTAGGGTGAAAAAAAAAAAGTTATTGGCTTGGTCACCGAATCCTCGGTAAGTTGGGTGTCCAGTGTCAAAGCGTCGGTTTTTTTAAAGATGATCTTTCAATTTAAAATAAAACTTACAGAATTTCGCAAAACGGAGACCAGATTTAGATTTCTGGTAAAATTTCGAGTTAAATGGGTCACTTTGGTAAGTTTCTAGGGTGAAAAAAAAGTTATTGGCTTGGTCACCGAATCGTCGGTAAGTTGGGTGTCCAGCGTCAAAGCGTCGGTTTTTTTAAAGATGATCTTTCAATTTAAAATAAAACTTACAGGAATTTCGCAAAACGGAGACCAGATTTAGATTTCTGGTAAAATTTCGAGTTAAATGGGTCACTTTGGTAAGTTTCTAGGGTGAAAAAAAAAGTTATTGGCTTTTCACCGAATCCTCGGTAAGTTGGGTGTCCAGTGTCAAAGCGTCGGTTTTTTTAAAGATGATCTTTCAATTTAAAATAAAACTTACAGGAATTTCGCAAAACGGAGACCAGATTTAGATTTCTGGTAAAATTTCGAGTTAAATGGTCACTTTGGTAAGTTTCTAGGGTGGAAAAAAATTATTGGCTTGGTCACCGAATCGACGGTAAGTTGGGTGTCCAGTGTCAAAGCGTCGGTTTTTTAAAGATGATCTTTCAATTTAAAATAAAAGTTACAGGAATTTCGCAAAACGGAGACCAGATTTAGATTTCTGGTAAAATTTCGAGTTAAATGGGTCACTTTGGTAAGTTTCTAGGGTGAAAAAAAAAAAGTTATTGGCTTTTCACCGAATCGTCGGTAAGTTGGGTGTCCAGTGTCAAAGCGTCGGTTTTTAAAATGATCTTTCAATTTAAAATAAAACTTACAGGAATTTCGCAAAACGGAGACCAGATTTAGATTTCTGGTAAAATTTCGAGTTAAATGGGTCACTTTGGTAAGTTTCTAGGGTGAAAAAAAAAAAGTTATTGGCTTGGTCACCGAATCGTCGGTAAGTTGGGTGTCCAGTGTCAAAGCGTCGGTTTTTTTAAAGATGATCTTTCAATTTAATAAAACTTACAGGAATTTCGCAAAACCGAGACCAGATTTAGATTTCTGGTAAAATTTTCGAGTTAAATGGGTCACTTTGGTAAGTTTCTAGGGTGAAAAAAAAAGTTATTGGCTTGGTCACCGAATCCTCGGTAAGTTGGGTGTCCAGTGTCAAAGCGTCGGTTTTTTTAAAGATGATCTTTCAATTTAAAATAAAACTTACAGGAATTTCGCAAAACGAGACCAGATTTAGATTTCTGGTAAAATTTCGAGTTAAATGGGTCACTTTGGTAAGTTTCTATGGTGGAAAAAAAGTTATTGGCTTGGTCACCGAATCGACGGTAAGTTGGGTGTCCAGCGTCAAAGCGTCGGTTTTTTTAAAGATGATCTTTCAATTTAAAATAAAACTTACAGGAATTTCGCAAAACGGAGACCAGATTTAGATTTCTGGTAAAATTTCGAGTTAAATGGGTCACTTTGGTAAGTTTCTAGGGTGAAAAAAAAAAAGTTATTGGCTTGGTCACCGAATCGTCGGTAAGTTGGGTGTCCAGCGTCAAAGCGTCGGTTTTTTTAAAGATGATCTTTCAATTTAAAAAAAACTTACAGGAATTTCGTAAAACGGAGACCAGATTTAGATTTCTGGTAAAATTTCGAGTTAAATGGGTCACTTTGGTAAGTTTCTAGGGTGAAAAAAAAAAAAGTTATTGGCTTGGTCACCGAATCGTCGGTAAGTTGGGTGTCCAGTGTCAAAGCGTCGGTTTTTAAAAATGATCTTTCAATTTTAAATAAAACTTACAGGAATTTCGCAAAACGGAGACCAGATTTAGATTTCTGGTAAAATTTCGAGTTAAATGGGTCACTTTGGTAAGTTTCTATGGTGGAAAAAAAAGTTATTGGCTTGGTCACCGAATCGTCGTAAGTTGGGTGTCCAGTGTCAAAGCGTCGGTTTTTAAAGATGATCTTTCAATTTAAAATAAAACTTACAGGAATTTCGCAAAACGGAGACCAGATTTAGATTTCTGGTAAAATTTTCGAGTTAAATGGGTCACTTTGGTAAGTTTCTAGGGTGAAAAAAAAAAATTATTGGCTTTTCACCGAATCCTCGGTAAGTTGGGTGTCCAGTGTCAAAGCGTCGGTTTTTTTAAAGATGATCTTTCAATTTAAAATAAAACTTACAGGAATTTCGCAAAACGGAGACCAGATTTAGATTTCTGGTAAAATTTCGAGTTAAATGGGTCACTTTGGTAAGTTTCTAGGGTGAAAAAAAAAGGTATTGGCTTGGTCACCGAATCGACGGTAAGTTGGGTGTCCAGCGTCAAAGCGTCGGTTTTTTTAAAGATGATCTTTCAATTTAAAAAAAAACTTACAGGAATTTCGCAAAACGGAGACCAGATTTAGATTTCTGGTAAAATTTCGAGTTAAATGGGTCACTTTGGTAAGTTTCTAGGGTGAAAAAAAAAAGTTATTGGCTTGGTCACCGAATCGACGGTAAGTTGGGTGTCCAGTGTCAAAGCGTCGGTTTTTTTAAAGATGATCTTTCAATTTAAAATAAAAGTTACAGGAATTTCGCAAAACGGAGACCAGATTTAGATTTCTGGTAAAATTTCGAGTTAAATGGGTCACTTTGGTAAGTTTCTAGGGTGAAAAAAAAAAAATTATTGGCTTTTCACCGAATCCTCGGTAAGTTGGGTGTCCAGTGTCAAAGCGTCGGTTTTTTTAAAGATGATCTTTCAATTTAAAATAAAACTTACAGGAATTTCGCAAAACGGAGACCAGATTTAGATTTCTGGTAAAATTTCGAGTTAAATGGGTCACTTTGGTAAGTTTCTATGGTGGACAAAAAAAAGTTATTGGCTTGGTCACCGAATCGACGGTAAGTTGGGTGTCCAGTGTCAAAGCGTTGGTTTTTTTTTAAAGATGATCTTTCAATTTAAAATAAAACTTACAGGAATTTCGCAAAACGGAGACCAGATTTAGATTTCTGGTAAAATTTCGAGTTAAATGTGTCACTTTGGTAAGTTTCTATGGTGAAAAAAAAAAAGTTATTGGCTTTTCACCGAATCCTCCGTAAGTTGGGTGTCCAGTGTCAAAGCGTCGGTTTTTTTAAAGATGATCTTTCAATTTAAAATAAAACTTACAGGAATTTCGCAAAACCGAGACCAGATTTAGATTTCTGGTAAAATTTCGAGTTAAATGGGTCACTTTGGTAAGTTTCTAGGGTGAAAAAAAAATTTATTGGCTTGGTCACCGAATCGTCGGTAAGTTGGGTGTCCAGCGTCAAAGCGTCGGTTTTTTTTAAAGATGATCTTTCAATTTTAAATAAAACTTACAGGAATTTCGCAAAACGGAGACCAGATTTAGATTTCTGGTAAAATTTCGAGTTAAATGGGTCACTTTGGTAAGTTTCTAGGTGGAAAAAAAAGTTATTGGCTTGGTCACCGAATCGACGGTAAGTTGGGTGTCCAGCGTCAAAGCGTCGGTTTTTAAAGATGATCTTTCAATTTTAAATAAAACTTACAGGAATTTCGCAAAACGGAGACCAGATTTAGATTTCTGGTAAAATTTCGAGTTAAATGGGTCACTTTGGTAAGTTTCTAGGGTGAAAAAAAAAAAGTTATTGGCTTTCACCGAATCGTCGGTAAGTTGGGTGTCCAGCGTCAAAGCGTCGGTTTTTAAAGATGATCTTTCAATTTAAAATAAAACTTACAGGAATTTCGCAAAACGCAGACCAGATTTAGATTTCTGGTAAAATTTCGAGTTAAATGGGTCACTTTGGTAAGTTTCTAGGGTGAAAAAAAAGTTATTGGCTTTTTCACCGAATCGTCGGTAAGTTGGGTGTCCAGCGTCAAAGCGTCGGTTTTTTTAAAGATGATCTTTCAATTTAATAAAAAAGTTACAGGAATTTCGCAAAACGGAGACCAGATTTAGATTTCTGGAAAATTTTCGAGTTAAATGGGTCACTTTGGTAAGTTTCTAGGGTGAAAAAAAAAGTTATTGGCTTTTCACCGAATCCTCGTAAGTTGGGTGTCCAGTGTCAAAGCGTCGGTTTTTTTAAAGATGATCTTTCAATTTAAAATAAAACTTAGAGGAATTTCGCAAAACGGAGACCAGATTTAGATTTCTGGTAAAATTTCGAGTTAAATGGGTCACTTTGGTAAGTTTCTATGGTGGACAAAAAAAGTTATTGGCTTGGTCACCGAATCGACGGTAAGTTGGGTGTCCAGCGTCAAAGCGTTGGTTTTTTTAAGATGATCTTTCAATTTAAAATAAAAGTTACAGGAATTTCGCAAAACGGAGACCAGATTTAGATTTCTGGTAAAATTTCGAGTTAAATGGGTCACTTTGGTAAGTTTCTAGGGTGAAAAAAAAAAGTTATTGGCTTTTCACCGAATCCTCCGTAAGTTGGGTGTCCAGTGTCAAAGCGTCGGTTTTTTTAAAGATGATCTTTCAATTTAATAAAAGGTTACAGGAATTTCGCAAAACCGAGACCAGATTTAGATTTCTGGTAAAATTTCGAGTTAAATGGGTCACTTTGGTAAGTTTCTAGGGTGAAAAAAAAAGTTATTGGCTTGGTCACCGAATCCTCGGTAAGTTGGGTGTCCAGTGTCAAAGCGTCGGTTTTTTTAAAGATGATCTTTCAATTTAAAATAAAACTTAGAGGAATTTCGCAAAACGGAGACCAGATTTAGATTTCTGGTAAAATTTCGAGTTAAATGGGTCACTTTGGTAAGTTTCTAGGGTGAAAAAAAAAGTTATTGGCTTTTTCACCGAATCCTCCGTAAGTTGGGTGTCCAGTGTCAAAGCGTCGGTTTTTTTAAAGATGATCTTTCAATTTAAAATAAAACTTACAGGAATTTCGCAAAACGGAGACCAGATTTAGATTTCTGGTAAAATTTCGAGTTAAATGGGTCACTTTGGTAAGTTTCTATGGTGGAAAAAAAAGTTATTGGCTTGGTCACCGAATCCTCGGTAAGTTGGGTGTCCAGTGTCAAAGCGTCGGTTTTTTTAAGATGATCTTACAATTTAAAATAAAACTTAGAGGAATTTCGCAAAACGGAGACCAGATTTAGATTTCTGGTAAAATTTCGAGTTAAATGGGTCACTTTGGTAAGTTTCTAGGGTGAAAAAAAAGTTATTGGCTTGGTCACCGAATCGACGGTAAGTTGGGTGTCCAGCGTCAAAGCGTTGGTTTTTTAAAGATGATCTTTCAATTTAAAATAAAAGTTACAGGAATTTCGCAAAACGGAGACCAGATTTAGATTTCTGGTAAAATTTCGAGTTAAATGGGTCACTTTGGTAAGTTTCTAGGTGAAAAAAAAAGTTATTGGCTTTTCACCGAATCCTCGGTAAGTTGGGTGTCCAGCCTCAAAGCGTCGGTTTTTTTAAAGATGATCTTTCAATTTAAAAAAAAACTTACAGGAATTTCGCAAAACCGAGACCAGATTTAGATTTCTGGTAAAATTTTCGAGTTAAATGGGTCACTTTGGTAAGTTTCTAGGGTGAAAAAAAAAAAAAATTATTGGCTTGGTCACCGAATCCTCGGTAAGTTGGGTGTCCAGTGTCAAAGCGTCGGTTTTTTTAAAGATGATCTTTCAATTTAAAATAAAACTTACAGGAATTTCGCAAAACGGAGACCAGATTTAGATTTCTGGTAAAATTTCGAGTTAAATGGGTCACTTTGGTAAGTTTCTATGGTGGACAAAAAAAAGTTATTGGCTTGGTCACCGAATCGACGGTAAGTTGGGTGTCCAGCGTCAAAGCGTTGGTTTTTTTTAAGATGATCTTTCAATTTAAAAAAAAAGTTACAGGAATTTCGCAAAACGGAGACCAGATTTAGATTTCTGGTAAAATTTCGAGTTAAATGGGTCACTTTGGTAAGTTTCTAGGGTGAAAAAAAAGTTATTGGCTTTTCACCGAATCCTCCGTAAGTTGGGTGTCCAGTGTCAAAGCGTCGGTTTTTTTAAAGATGATCTTTCAATTTAAAATAAAAGTTACAGGAATTTCGCAAAACGGAGACCAGATTTAGATTTCTGGAAAATTTTCGAGTTAAATGGGTCACTTTGGTAAGTTTCTAGGGTGAAAAAAAAAGGTATTGGCTTTTCACCGAATCGACGGTAAGTTGGGTGTCCAGTGTCAAAGCGTCGGTTTTTTTAAAGATGATCTTTCAATTTAAAAAAAAACTTACAGGAATTTCGCAAAACGGAGACCAGATTTAGATTTCTGGTAAAATTTCGAGTTAAATGGGTCACTTTGGTAAGTTTCTATGGTGGACAAAAAAGTTATTGGCTTGGTCACCGAATCGACGGTAAGTTGGGTGTCCAGCGTCAAAGCGTTGGTTTTTTTAAAGATGATCTTTCAATTTAAAATAAAAGTTACAGGAATTTCGCAAAACGGAGACCAGATTTAGATTTCTGGTAAAATTTCGAGTTAAATGGGTCACTTTGGTAAGTTTGTAGGGTGAAAAAAAAAAGTTATTGGCTTTTCCCCGAATCCTCCGTAAGTTGGGTGTCCAGTGTCAAAGCGTCGGTTTTTTTAAAGATGATCTTTCAATTTAAAATAAAACTTACAGGAATTTCGCAAAACGGAGACCAGATTTAGATTTCTGGTAAAATTTCGAGTTAAATGGGTCACTTTGGTAAGTTTCTATGGTGAAAAAAAAGTTATTGGCTTGGTCACCGAATCGACGGTAAGTTGGGTGTCCAGCGTCAAAGCGTCGGTTTTTTAAAATGATCTTTCAATTTAAAATAAAACTTACAGGAATTTCGCAAAACGGAGACCAGATTTAGATTTCTGGTAAAATTTCGAGTTAAATGGGTCACTTTGGTAAGTTTCTATGGTGAAAAAAAAAGTTATTGGCTTTTCACCGCAATCGACGGTAAGTTGGGTGTCCAGTGTCAAAGCGTCGGTTTTTTTAAAGATGATCTTTCAATTTAAAATAAAAAAGTTACAGGAATTTCGCAAAACGGAGACCAGATTTAGATTTCTGGTAAAATTTTCGAGTTAAATGGGTCACTTTGGTAAGTTTCTAGGGTGAAAAAAAAAAAAAAAAAGTTATTGGCTTGGTCACCGAATCCTCGGTAAGTTGGGTGTCCAGTGTCAAAGCGTCGGTTTTTTTAAAGATGATCTTTCAATTTAAAAATAAAACTTAGAGGAATTTCGCAAAACGGAGACCAGATTTAGATTTCTGGTAAAATTTCGAGTTAAATGGGTCACTTTGGTAAGTTTCTATGGTGGACAAAAAAAAAAGTTATTGGCTTGGTCACCGAATCGACGGTAAGTTGGGTGTCCAGCGTCAAAGCGTTGGTTTTTTAAAGATGATCTTTCAATTTAAAATAAAAGTTACAGGAATTTCGCAAAACGGAGACCAGATTTAGATTTCTGGTAAAATTTCGAGTTAAATGGGTCACTTTGGTAAGTTTCTAGGGTGAAAAAAAAAGTTATTGGCTTTTCACCGAATCCTCCGTAAGTTGGGTGTCCAGTGTCAAAGCGTCGGTTTTTTTAAAGATGATCTTTCAATTTAAAATAAAACTTACAGGAATTTCGCAAAACGGAGACCAGATTTAGATTTCTGGTAAAATTTCGAGTTAAATGGGTCACTTTGGTAAGTTTCTAGGGTGAAAAAAAAAGTTATTGGCTTGGTCACCGAATCCTCGGTAAGTTGGGTGTCCAGTGTCAAAGCGTCGGTTTTTTTAAAGATGATCTTTCAATTTAAAATAAAACTTACAGGAATTTCGCAAAACGAGACCAGATTTAGATTTCTGGTAAAATTTCGAGTTAAATGGGTCACTTTGGTAAGTTTCTAGGGTGAAAAAAAAAAAATTATTGGCTTGGTCACCGAATCGACGGTAAGTTGGGTGTCCAGCGTCAAAGCGTCGGTTTTTTTAAAGATGATCTTTCAAGTTAAAATAAAACTTACAGGAATTTCGCAAAACGGAGACCAGATTTAGATTTCTGGTAAAATTTCGAGTTAAATGGGTCACTTTGGTAAGTTTCTAGGTGGAAAAAAAAGTTATTGGCTTGGTCAACGAATCGTCGGTAAGTTGGGTGTCCAGTGTCAAAGCGTCGGTTTTTTAAGATGATCTTTCAATTTAAAAAAAAAAGTTACAGGAATTTCGCAAAACGGAGACCAGATTTAGATTTCTGGTAAATTTTCGAGTTAAATGGGTCACTTTGGTAAGTTTCTAGGGTGAAAAAAAAAAGTTATTGGCTTTTTCACCGAATCCTCGGTAAGTTGGGTGTCCAGTGTCAAAGCGTCGGTTTTTTTAAAGATGATCTTTCAATTTAAAATAAAACTTACAGGAATTTCGCAAAACGGAGACCAGATTTAGATTTCTGGTAAAATTTCGAGTTAAATGGGTCACTTTGGTAAGTTTCTAGGGTGAAAAAAAAGTTATTGGCTTGGTCACCGAATCCTCGGTAAGTTGGGTGTCCAGCGTCAAAGCGTTGGTTTTTTTAAAGATGATCTTTCAATTTAAAATAAAACTTACAGGAATTTCGCAAAACGGAGACCAGATTTAGATTTCTGGTAAAATTTCGAGTTAAATGGGTCACTTTGGTAAGTTTCTAGGGTGAAAAAAAAGTTATTGGCTTTTCACCGAATCGTCGGTAAGTTGGGTGTCCAGTGTCAAAGCGTCGGTTTTTTTAAAGATGATCTTTCAATTTAAAAAAAACTTACAGGAATTTCGCAAAACCGAGACCAGATTTAGATTTCTGGTAAAATTTTCGAGTTAAATGGGTCACTTTGGTAAGTTTCTAGGGTGAAAAAAAAAGGTATTGGCTTGGTCACCGAATCCTCGGTAAGTTGGGTGTCCAGTGTCAAAGCGTCGGTTTTTTTAAAGATGATCTTTCAATTTAAAATAAAACTTAGAGGAATTTCGCAAAACGGAGACCAGATTTAGATTTCTGGTAAAATTTCGAGTTAAATGGGTCACTTTGGTAAGTTTCTATGGTGGACAAAAAAAGTTATTGGCTTGGTCACCGAATCGACGGTAAGTTGGGTGTCCAGCCTCAAAGCGTTGGTTTTTTTAAGATGATCTTTCAATTTAAAATAAAAGTTACAGGAATTTCGCAAAACGGAGACCAGATTTAGATTTCTGGTAAAATTTCGAGTTAAATGGGTCACTTTGGTAAGTTTCTAGGGTGAAAAAAAAAAGTTATTGGCTTTTTCACCGAATCCTCCGTAAGTTGGGTGTCCAGTGTCAAAGCGTCGGTTTTTTTAAAGATGATCTTTCAATTTAATAAAAAATTTACAGGAATTTCGCAAAACCGAGACCAGATTTAGATTTCTGGAAAATTTTCGAGTTAAATGGGTCACTTTGGTAAGTTTCTAGGGTGAAAAAAAAAGGTATTGGCTTGGTCACCGAATCCTCGGTAAGTTGGGTGTCCAGTGTCAAAGCGTCGGTTTTTTTAAAGATGATCTTTCAATTTAAAATAAAACTTACAGGAATTTCGCAAAACGGAGACCAGATTTAGATTTCTGGTAAAATTTCGAGTTAAATGGGTCACTTTGGTAAGTTTCTATGGTGGACAAAAAAAAAAGTTATTGGCTTGGTCACCGAATCGACGGTAAGTTGGGTGTCCAGCGTCAAAGCGTTGGTTTTTTTAAAGATGATCTTTCAATTTAAAATAAAAGTTACAGGAATTTCGCAAAACGGAGACCAGATTTAGATTTCTGGTAAAATTTTCGAGTTAAATGGGTCACTTTGGTAAGTTTCTAGGGTGAAAAAAAAAGTTATTGGCTTTTCACCGAATCCTCGGTAAGTTGGGTGTCCAGTGTCAAAGCGTCGGTTTTTAAAGATGATCTTTCAATTTAAAATAAAACTTACAGGAATTTCGCAAAACGGAGACCAGATTTAGATTTCTGGTAAAATTTTCGAGTTAAATGGGTCACTTTGGTAAGTTTCTAGGGTGAAAAAAAAATTTATTGGCTTTTTCACCGAATCCTCGTAAGTTGGGTGTCCAGTGTCAAAGCGTCGGTTTTTTTAAAGATGATCTTTCAATTTAAAAAAAACTTACAGGAATTTCGCAAAACGGAGACCAGATTTAGATTTCTGGTAAAATTTTCGAGTTAAATGGGTCACTTTGGTAAGTTTCTAGGGTGAAAAAAAAAGTTATTGGCTTGGTCACCGAATCCTCGGTAAGTTGGGTGTCCAGTGTCAAAGCGTCGGTTTTTTAAAGATGATCTTTCAATTTAAAATAAAAGTTACAGGAATTTCGCAAAACGGAGACCAGATTTAGATTTCTGGTAAAATTTCGAGTTAAATGGGTCACTTTGGTAAGTTTCTAGGGTGAAAAAAAGTTATTGGCTTGGTCACCGAATCGACGGTAAGTTGGGTGTCCAGTGTCAAAGCGTTGGTTTTTTTAAGATGATCTTTCAATTTAAAATAAAACTTACAGGAATTTCGCAAAACGGAGACCAGATTTAGATTTCTGGTAAAATTTCGAGTTAAATGGGTCACTTTGGTAAGTTTCTAGGGTGAAAAAAAAAAGTTATTGGCTTTTTCACCGAATCCTCGGTAAGTTGGGTGTCCAGTGTCAAAGCGTCGGTTTTTTTAAAGATGATCTTTCAATTTAATAATAAAACTTACAGGAATTTCGCAAAACCGAGACCAGATTTAGATTTCTGGTAAAATTTTCGAGTTAAATGGGTCACTTTGGTAAGTTTCTAGGGTGAAAAAAAGTTATTGGCTTGGTCACCGAATCCTCGGTAAGTTGGGTGTCCAGTGTCAAAGCGTCGGTTTTTTTAAGATGATCTTTCAATTTAAAATAAAACTTACAGGAATTTCGCAAAACGGAGACCAGATTTAGATTTCTGGTAAAATTTCGAGTTAAATGTGTCACTTTGGTAAGTTTCTATGGTGAAAAAAAAAGTTATTGGCTTGGTCACCGAATCGACGGTAAGTTGGGTGTCCAGCGTCAAAGCGTTGGTTTTTTTAAAGATGATCTTTCAATTTAAAATAAAAGTTACAGGAATTTCGCAAAACGGAGACCAGATTTAGATTTCTGGTAAAATTTCGAGTTAAATGGGTCACTTTGGTAAGTTTCTAGGGTGAAAAAAAAGTTATTGGCTTTTTCACCGAATCGTCGGTAAGTTGGGTGTCCAGTGTCAAAGCGTCGGTTTTTTTAAAGATGATCTTTCAATTTAAAATAAAACTTACAGGAATTTCGCAAAACCGAGACCAGATTTAGATTTCTGGTAAAATTTCGAGTTAAATGGGTCACTTTGGTAAGTTTCTATGGTGGACAAAAAAAGTTATTGGCTTGGTCACCGAATCGTCGGTAAGTTGGGTGTCCAGCGTCAAAGCGTCGGTTTTTTTAAAGATGATCTTTCAATTTAAAATAAAAAGTTACAGGAATTTCGCAAAACGGAGACCAGATTTAGATTTCTGGTAAAATTTCGAGTTAAATGGGTCACTTTGGTAAGTTTCTAGGGTGAAAAAAAAAGTTATTGGCTTTTCACCGAATCCTCGGTAAGTTGGGTGTCCAGTGTCAAAGCGTCGGTTTTTTTAAAGATGATCTTTCAATTTAAAATAAAACTTACAGGAATTTCGCAAAACGGAGACCAGATTTAGATTTCTGGTAAAATTTCGAGTTAAATGGGTCACTTTGGTAAGTTTCTAGGGTGAAAAAAAAAAAAAGTTATTGGCTTGGTCACCGAATCGACGGTAAGTTGGGTGTCCAGCGTCAAAGCGTCGGTTTTTTTAAAGATGATCTTTCAATTTAAAATAAAAGTTACAGGAATTTCGCAAAACGGAGACCAGATTTAGATTTCTGGTAAAATTTCGAGTTAAATGGGTCACTTTGGTAAGTTTCTAGGGTGAAAAAAAAAGTTATTGGCTTGGTCACCGAATCCTCGGTAAGTTGGGTGTCCAGTGTCAAAGCGTCGGTTTTTTTAAAGATGATCTTTCAATTTAAAATAAAACTTACAGGAATTTCGCAAAACGGAGACCAGATTTAGATTTCTGGTAAAATTTCGAGTTAAATGGGTCACTTTGGTAAGTTTCTAGGGTGAAAAAAAAAGTTATTGGCTTGGTCACCGAATCCTCGGTAAGTTGGGTGTCCAGCGTCAAAGCGTCGGTTTTTTTAAAGATGATCTTTCAATTTAAAATAAAACTTACAGAGAATTTCGCAAAACGGAGACCAGATTTAGATTTCTGGTAAAATTTCGAGTTAAATGGGTCACTTTGGTAAGTTTCTATGGTGGACAAAAAAAAAGTTATTGGCTTGGTCACCGAATCGACGGTAAGTTGGGTGTCCAGCGTCAAAGCGTCGGTTTTTTTAAAGATGATCTTTTAATTTAAAATAAAACTTACAGGAATTTCGCAAAACGGAGACCAGATTTAGATTTCTGGTAAAATTTCGAGTTAAATGGGTCACTTTGGTAAGTTTCTAGGGTGAAAAAAAGTTATTGGCTTTTCACCGAATCGTCGGTAAGTTGGGTGTCCAGTGTCAAAGCGTCGGTTTTTTTAAAGATGATCTTTCAATTTAAAATAAAACTTACAGGAATTTCGCAAAAACGAGACCAGATTTAGATTTCTGGTAAAATTTTCGAGTTAAATGGGTCACTTTGGTAAGTTTCTAGGGTGAAAAAAAAAAGTTATTGGCTTGGTCACCGAATCCTCGGTAAGTTGGGTGTCCAGTGTCAAAGCGTCGGTTTTTTTAAAGATGATCTTTCAATTTAAAATAAAACTTAGAGGAATTTCGCAAAACGGAGACCAGATTTAGATTTCTGGTAAAATTTCGAGTTAAATGGGTCACTTTGGTAAGTTTCTATGGTGGACAAAAAAAAGTTATTGGCTTGGTCACCGAATCGACGGTAAGTTGGGTGTCCAGCGTCAAAGCGTTGGTTTTTTTAAGATGATCTTTCAATTTAAAATAAAAGTTACAGGAATTTCGCAAAACGGAGACCAGATTTAGATTTCTGGTAAAATTTCGAGTTAAATGGGTCACTTTGGTAAGTTTCTAGGGTGAAAAAAAAGTTATTGGCTTTTTCACCGAATCCTCCGTAAGTTGGGTGTCCAGTGTCAAAGCGTCGGTTTTTTTAAAGATGATCTTTCAATTTAAAATAAAAGGTTACAGGAATTTCGCAAAACGGAGACCAGATTTAGATTTCTGGTAAAATTTTCGAGTTAAATGGGTCACTTTGGTAAGTTTCTAGGGTGAAAAAAAAAGTTATTGGCTTGGTCACCGAATCCTCGGTAAGTTGGGTGTCCAGTGTCAAAGCGTCGGTTTTTTTAAAGATGATCTTTCAATTTAAAATAAAACTTAGAGGAATTTCGCAAAACGGAGACCAGATTTAGATTTCTGGTAAAATTTCGAGTTAAATGGGTCACTTTGGTAAGTTTCTATGGTGAAAAAAAAAGTTATTGGCTTGGTCACCGAATCGACGGTAAGTTGGGTGTCCAGCGTCAAAGCGTCGGTTTTTAAAGATGATCTTTCAATTTAAAAAAAGACAGGAATTTCGCAAAACGAGACCAGATTTAGATTTCTGGTAAAATTTCGAGTTAAATGGGTCACTTTGGTAAGTTTCTATGGTGAAAAAAAGTTATTGGCTTGGTCACCGAATCGACGGTAAGTTGGGTGTCCAGCGTCAAAGCGTCGGTTTTTTAAAGATGATCTTTCAATTTAAAATAAAACTTACAGGAATTTCGAAAACGGAGACCAGATTTAGATTTCTGGTAAAATTTCGAGTTAAATGGGTCACTTTGGTAAGTTTCTAGGGTGAAAAAAAAAAAGTTATTGGCTTTTTCACCGAATCCTCCGTAAGTTGGGTGTCCAGTGTCAAAGCGTCGGTTTTTTTAAAGATGATCTTTCAATTTAAAAAAAAGTTACAGGAATTTCGCAAAACCGGAGACCAGATTTAGATTTCTGGTAAAATTTTCGAGTTAAATGGGTCACTTTGGTAAGTTTCTAGGGTGAAAAAAAAAAGGTATTGGCTTGGTCACCGAATCCTCGGTAAGTTGGGTGTCCAGTGTCAAAGCGTCGGTTTTTAAAGATGATCTTTCAATTTAAAATAAAACTTAGAGGAATTTCGCAAAACGGAGACCAGATTTAGATTTCTGGTAAAATTTCGAGTTAAATGGGTCACTTTGGTAAGTTTCTATGGTGGACAAAAAAGTTATTGGCTTGGTCACCGAATCGACGGTAAGTTGGGTGTCCAGCGTCAAAGCGTTGGTTTTTTTAAATGATCTTTCAATTTAAAATAAAAGTTACAGGAATTTCGCAAAACGGAGACCAGATTTAGATTTCTGGTAAAATTTCGAGTTAAATGGGTCACTTTGGTAAGTTTCTAGGGTGAAAAAAAAAGTTATTGGCTTTTCACCGAATCCTCGGTAAGTTGGGTGTCCAGTGTCAAAGCGTCGGTTTTTTTAAAGATGATCTTTCAATTTAAAAAAAAGTTACAGGAATTTCGCAAAACCGAGACCAGATTTAGATTTCTGGTAAAATTTTCGAGTTAAATTGGTCACTTTGGTAAGTTTCTAGGGTGAAAAAAAAAAGTTATTGGCTTGGTCACCGAATCCTCGGTAAGTTGGGTGTCCAGTGTCAAAGCGTAGGTTTTTTTAAAGATGATCTTTCAATTTAAAATAAAACTTACAGGAATTTCGCAAAACGGAGACCAGATTTAGATTTCTGGTAAAATTTCGAGTTAAATGGGTCACTTTGGTAAGTTTCTATGGTGGACAAAAAAAGTTATTGGCTTGGTCACCGAATCGACGGTAAGTTGGGTGTCCAGCGTCAAAGCGTTGGTTTTTTTAAGATGATCTTTCAATTTAAAATAAAAGTTACAGGAATTTCGCAAAACGGAGACCAGATTTAGATTTCTGGTAAAATTTCGAGTTAAATGGGTCACTTTGGTAAGTTTCTAGGGTGAAAAAAAAAAGTTATTGGCTTTTCCCCGAATCCTCCGTAAGTTGGGTGTCCAGTGTCAAAGCGTCGGTTTTTTTAAAGATGATCTTTCAATTTAATAAAAGGTTACAGGAATTTCGCAAAACCGAGACCAGATTTAGATTTCTGGTAAAATTTTCGAGTTAAATGGGTCACTTTGGTAAGTTTCTAGGGTGAAAAAAAAAAGTATTGGCTTGGTCACCGAATCCTCGGTAAGTTGGGTGTCCAGTGTCAAAGCGTCGATTTTTTAAAGATGATCTTTCAATTTAAAATAAAACTTAGAGGAATTTCGCAAAACGGAGACCAGATTTAGATTTCTGGTAAAATTTCGAGTTAAATGGGTCACTTTGGTAAGTTTCTATGGTGGACAAAAAAAAGTTATTGGCTTGGTCACCGAATCGACGGTAAGTTGGGTGTCCAGCGTCAAAGCGTCGGTTTTTTTAAAGATGATCTTTCAATTTAAAATAAAAGTTACAGGAATTTCGCAAAACGGAGACCAGATTTAGATTTCTGGTAAAATTTCGAGTTAAATGGGTCACTTTGGTAAGTTTCTAGGGTGAAAAAAAAAAAAAAAAGTTATTGGCTTTTTCACCGAATCCTCGGTAAGTTGGGTGTCCAGTGTCAAAGCGTCGGTTTTTTTAAAGATGATCTTTCAATTTAAAATAAAACTTACAGGAATTTCGCAAAACGGAGACCAGATTTAGATTTCTGGTAAAATTTCGAGTTAAATGGGTCACTTTGGTAAGTTTCTATGGTGAAAAAAAAAAGTTATTGGCTTGGTCACCGAATCGACGGTAAGTTGGGTGTCCAGCGTCAAAGCGTCGGTTTTTTTAAAGATGATCTTTCAATTTAAAAAAAAACTTACAGGAATTTCGCAAAACGGAGACCAGATTTAGATTTCTGGTAAAATTTCGAGTTAAATGGGTCACTTTGGTAAGTTTCTAGGGTGAAAAAAAAAAAGTTATTGGCTTTTCACCGAATCCTCGGTAAGTTGGGTGTCCAGTGTCAAAGCGTCGGTTTTTTTAAGATGATCTTTCAATTTAAAATAAAACTTACAGGAATTTCGCAAAACGGAGACCAGATTTAGATTTCTGGTAAAATTTCGAGTTAAATGGGTCACTTTGGTAAGTTTCTATGGTGGAAAAAAAGTTATTGGCTTGGTCACCGAATCGACGGTAAGTTGGGTGTCCAGCGTCAAAGCGTTGGTTTTTTTAAGATGATCTTTCAATTTAAAATAAAAGTTACAGGAATTTCGCAAAAACGGAGACCAGATTTAGATTTCTGGTAAAATTTCGAGTTAAATGGGTCACTTTGGTAAGTTTCTAGGGTGAAAAAAAAAGTTATTGGCTTTTCACCGAATCCTCGGTAAGTTGGGTGTCCAGTGTCAAAGCGTCGGTTTTTTTAAAGATGATCTTTCAATTTAAAAAAAAAATTACAGGAATTTCGCAAAACGGAGACCAGATTTAGATTTCTGGTAAAATTTCGAGTTAAATGGGTCACTTTGGTAAGTTTCTAGGGTGAAAAAAAAAAAAAGTATTGGCTTGGTCACCGAATCCTCGGTAAGTTGGGTGTCCAGTGTCAAAGCGTCGGTTTTTTTAAAGATGATCTTTCAATTTAAAATAAAACTTACAGGAATTTCGCAAAACGGAGACCAGATTTAGATTTCTGGTAAAATTTCGAGTTAAATGGGTCACTTTGGTAAGTTTCTAGGGTGAAAAAAAAGTTTTTGGCTTGGTCACCGAATCGACGGTAAGTTAGGTGTCCAGCGTCAAAGCTTCGGTTTTTTTAAAGATGATCTTTCAATTTAAAATAAAACTTACAGGAATTTCGCAAAACGGAGACCAGATTTAGATTTCTGGTAAAATTTCGAGTTAAATGGGTCACTTTGGTAAGTTTCTATGGTGAAAAAAAAGTTATTGGCTTGGTCACCGAATCGACGGTAAGTTGGGTGTCCAGCGTCAAAGCGTCGGTTTTTTTAAAGATGATCTTTCAATTTAAAATAAAAAATACAGGAATTTCGCAAAACGGAGACCAGATTTAGATTTCTGGTAAAATTTCGAGTTAAATGGGTCACTTTGGTAATTTTCTAGGGTGAAAAAAAAAGTTATTGGCTTTTTCACCGAATCCTCGGTAAGTTGGGTGTCAGTGTCAAAGCGTCGGTTTTTTTAAAGATGATCTTTCAATTTAAAATAAAACTTACAGGAATTTCGCAAAACGGAGACCAGATTTAGATTTCTGGTAAAATTTCGAGTTAAATGGGTCACTTTGGTAAGTTTCTAGGGTGAAAAAAAAGTTATTGGCTTGGTCACCGAATCGACGGTAAGTTGGGTGTCAAGCGTCAAAGCGTCGGTTTTTTAAAGATGATCTTTCAATTTAAAATAAAACTTACAGGAATTTCGCAAAACGGAGACCAGATTTAGATTTCTGGTAAAATTTCGAGTTAAATGGGTCACTTTGGTAAGTTTCTAGGTGAAAAAAAAAGTTATTGGCTTGGTCACCGAATCGACGGTAAGTTGGGTGTCCAGTGTCAAAGCGTCGGTTTTTTTAAAGATGATCTTTCAATTTAAAATAAAAAAGTTACAGGAATTTCGCAAAACGGAGACCAGATTTAGATTTCTGGTAAAATTTCGAGTTAAATGGGTCACTTTGGTAAGTTTCTAGGGTGAAAAAAAAAAAAAAGTTATTGGCTTGGTCACCGAATCCTCGGTAAGTTGGGTGTCCAGTGTCAAAGCGTCGGTTTTTTTAAAGATGATCTTTCAATTTAAAAATAAAACTTACAGGAATTTCGCAAAACGGAGACCAGATTTAGATTTCTGGTAAAATTTCGAGTTAAATGGGTCACTTTGGTAAGTTTCTAGGGTGAAAAAAAAAAGTTATTGGCTTGGTCACCGAATCGACGGTAAGTTGGGTGTCCAGCGTCAAAGCGTTGGTTTTTTTAAAGATGATCTTTCAATTTAAAATAAAAACTTACAGGAATTTCGCAAAACGGAGACCAGATTTAGATTTCTGGTAAAATTTCGAGTTAAATGGGTCACTTTGGTAAGTTTCTAGGGTGAAAAAAAAGTTATTGGCTTTTTCACCGAATCCTCGGTAAGTTGGGTGTCCAGTGTCAAAGCGTCGGTTTTTTAAAGATGATCTTTCAATTTAATAAAAAAGGTTACAGGAATTTCGCAAAACCGAGACCAGATTTAGATTTCTGGTAAAATTTCGAGTTAAATGGGTCACTTTGGTAAGTTTCTAGGGTGAAAAAAAAAAAAGTTATTGGCTTGGTCACCGAATCCTCGGTAAGTTGGGTGTCCAGTGTCAAAGCGTCGGTTTTTTAAAGATGATCTTTCAATTTAAAATAAAACTTACAGGAATTTCGCAAAAGGGAGGCCAGATTTAGATTTCTGGTAAAATTTCGAGTTAAATGGGTCACTTTGGTAAGTTTCTATGGTGGAAAAAAAAGTTATTGGCTTGGTCACCGAATCGACGGTAAGTTGGGTGTCCAGCGTCAAAGCGTTGGTTTTTTTAAGATGATCTTTCAATTTAAAATAAAAGTTACAGGAATTTCGCAAAACGGAGACCAGATTTAGATTTCTGGTAAAATTTCGAGTTAAATGGGTCACTTTGGTAAGTTTCTAGGGTGAAAAAAAAGTTATTGGCTTTTCACCGAATCCTCGGTAAGTTGGGTGTCCAGTGTCAAAGCGTCGGTTTTTTTAAAGATGATCTTTCAATTTAAAATAAAAGGTTACAGGAATTTCGCAAAACGGAGACCAGATTTAGATTTCTGGTAAAATTTTCGAGTTAAATGGGTCACTTTGGTAAGTTTCTAGGGTGAAAAAAAAAAAAAGTTATTGGCTTTTTCACCGAATCCTCGGTAAGTTGGGTGTCCAGTGTCAAAGCGTCGGTTTTTTAAAGATGATCTTTCAATTTAAAATAAAACTTACAGGAATTTCGCAAAACGGAGACCAGATTTAGATTTCTGGTAAAATTTCGAGTTAAATGGGTCACTTTGGTAAGTTTCTATGGTGGACAAAAAAAGTTATTGGCTTGGTCACCGAATCGACGGTAAGTTGGGTGTCCAGCGTCAAAGCGTTGGTTTTTTTTAAGATGATCTTTCAATTTAAAATAAAAGTTACAGGAATTTCGCAAAACGGAGACCAGATTTAGATTTCTGGTAAAATTTCGAGTTAAATGGGTCACTTTGGTAAGTTTCTAGGGTGAAAAAAAAAAAAACTTATTGGCTTTTTCACCGAATCCTCCGTAAGTTGGGTGTCCAGTGTCAAAGCGTTGGTTTTTTTAAAGATGATCTTTCAATTTAAAAAAAAAGGTTACAGGAATTTCGCAAAACGGAGACCAGATTTAGATTTCTGGTAAAATTTCGAGTTAAATGGGTCACTTTGGTAAGTTTCTAGGGTGAAAAAAAAAAAGTTATTGGCTTGGTCACCGAATCGTCGGTAAGTTGGGTGTCCAGTGTCAAAGCGTCGGTTTTTTTAAAGATGATCTTTCAATTTAAAATAAAACTTACAGGAATTTCGCAAAAACGGAGACCAGATTTAGATTTCTGGTAAAATTTCGAGTTAAATGGGTCACTTTGGTAAGTTTCTAGGGTGAAAAAAAAAAAAGTTATTGGCTTGGTCACCGAATCGACGGTAAGTTGGGTGTCCAGCGTCAAAGCGTCGGTTTTTTTAAAGATGATCTTTCAATTTAAAATAAAACTTACAGGAATTTCGCAAAACGGAGACCAGATTTAGATTTCTGGTAAAATTTTCGAGTTAAATGGGTCACTTTGGTAAGTTTCTAGGGTGAAAAAAAAAAAGTTATTGGCTTGGTCACCGAATCCTCGGTAAGTTGGGTGTCCAGTGTCAAAGCGTCGGTTTTTTTAAAGATGATCTTTCAATTTAAAATAAAACTTACAGGAATTTCGCAAAACGGAGACCAGATTTAGATTTCTGGTAAAATTTCGAGTTAAATGGGTCACTTTGGTAAGTTTCTAGGGTGAAAAAAAAAAAAAAGGTATTGGCTTGGTCACCGAATCGACGGTAAGTTGGGTGTCCAGCGTCAAAGCGTCGGTTTTTTTAAAGATGATCTTTCAATTTAAAATAAAAGTTACAGGAATTTCGCAAAACGGAGACCAGATTTAGATTTCTGGTAAAATTTCGAGTTAAATGGGTCACTTTGGTAAGTTTCTAGGGTGAAAAAAAGTTATTGGCTTGGTCACCGAATCCTCGGTAAGTTGGGTGTCCAGTGTCAAAGCGTCGGTTTTTTTAAAGATGATCTTTCAATTTAAAATAAAACTTACAGGAATTTCGCAAAACGGAGACCAGATTTAGATTTCTGGTAAAATTTCGAGTTAAATGGGTCACTTTGGTAAGTTTCTAGGTGAAAAAAAGTTATTGGCTTGGTCACCGAATCGTCGGTAAGTTGGGTGTCCAGCCTCAAAGCGTCGGTTTTTTTAAATGATCTTTCAATTTAAAAAAAAGTTACAGGAATTTCGCAAAACGGAGACCAGATTTAGATTTCTGGTAAAATTTCGAGTTAAATGGGTCACTTTGGTAAGTTTCTATGGTGAAAAAAAAAAAGTTATTGGCTTTTCACCGAATCCTCGGTAAGTTGGGTGTCCAGTGTCAAAGCGTCGGTTTTTTTAAAGATGATCTTTCAATTTAAAAAAAAACTTACAGGAATTTCGCAAAACGGAGACCAGATTTAGATTTCTGGTAAAATTTCGAGTTAAATGGGTCACTTTGGTAAGTTTCTAGGGTGAAAAAAAAAAAAAAAAGTTATTGGCTTTTTCACCGAATCCTCGGTAAGTTGGGTGTCCAGTGTCAAAGCGTCGGTTTTTTTAAAGATGATCTTTCAATTTAAAATAAAACTTACAGGAATTTCGCAAAACGGAGACCAGATTTAGATTTCTGGTAAAATTTCGAGTTAAATGGGTCACTTTGGTAAGTTTCTAGGGTGAAAAAAAAGTTTTTGGCTTGGTCACCGAATCGACGGTAAGTTGGGTGTCCAGCGTCAAAGCGTCGGTTTTTTTAAAGATGATCTTTCATTTTAAAATAAAAGTTACAGGAATTTCGCAAAACGGAGACCAGATTTAGATTTCTGGTAAAATTTCGAGTTAAATGGGTCACTTTGGTAAGTTTCTAGGGTGAAAAAAAAAGTTTATTGGCTTGGTCACCGAATCCTCGGTAAGTTGGGTGTCCAGTGTCAAAGCGTCGGTTTTTTTAAAGATGATCTTTCAATTTAAAAAAAACTTACAGGAATTTCGCAAAACCGAGACCAGATTTAGATTTCTGGTAAAATTTCGAGTTAAATGGGTCACTTTGGTAAGTTTCTATGGTGAAAAAAAAAAGTTATTGGCTTGGTCACCGAATCGACGGTAAGTTGGGTGTCCAGCGTCAAAGCGTTGGTTTTTTTAAGATGATCTTTCAATTTAAAATAAAAGTTACAGGAATTTCGCAAAACGGAGACCAGATTTAGATTTCTGGTAAAATTTCGAGTTAAATGTGTCGCTTTGGTAAGTTTGTAGGGTGAAAAAAAAAAAGTTATTGGCGTTTTCACCGAATCCTCCGTAAGTTGGGTGTCCAGTGTCAAAGCGTCGGTTTTTTTAAAGATGATCTTTCAATTTAAAATAAAACTTACAGGAATTTCGCAAAACGGAGACCAGATTTAGATTTCTGGTAAAATTTCGAGTTAAATGGGTCACTTTGGTAAGTTTCTAGGGTGAAAAAAAAAGTTATTGGCTTGGTCACCGAAACGTCGGTAAGTTGGGTGTCCAGCATCAAAGCGTCGGATTTTTTTAAAGATGATCTTTCAATTTAATAAAAAAGTTACAGGAATTTCGTAAAACGGAGACCAAATTTAGATTTCTGGTAAAATTTCGAGTAAAATGGGTCACTTTGGTAAGTTTCTAGGGTGAAAAAAAAAGTTATTGGCGTGGTCACCGAATCGTCGGTAAGTTGGATGTCCAGCGTCAAAGCGTCGGTTTTTTTAAAAATGATCTTTCAAGTTAAAATAAAACTTACAGGAATTTCGCAAAATGGAGACCAGATTTAGATTTCTGGTAAAATTTCGAGTTAAATAAGTCACTTTGGTAAGTTTCTATGGTGGACAAAAAAAAAAAGTTATTGGCTTGGTCACCGAATCGTCGGTAAGTTGGGTGTCCAGCGTCAAAGCGTCAGTTTTTTTAAAGATGATCTTTCAATTTAATAAAAAAGTTACAGGAATTTCGCAAAACGGAGACCAGATTTGGATTTCTGGAAAATTTTCGAGTTAAATGGGTCACTTTGGTAAGTTTCTAGGGTGAAAAAAAAAAGTTATTGGCTTTTTCACCGAATCCTCCGTAAGTTGGGTGTCCAGTGTCAAAGCGTCGGTTTTTTTAAAGATGATCTTTCAATTTAAAATAAAACTTAGAGGAATTTCGCAAAACGGAGACCAGATTTAGATTTCTGGTAAAATTTCGAGTTAAATGGGTCACTTTGGTAAGTTTCTATGGTGGACAAAAAAAAGTTATTGGCTTGGTCACCGAATCGACGGTAAGTTGGGTGTCCAGCCTCAAAGCGTTGGTTTTTTTAAGATGATCTTTCAATTTAAAATAAAAGTTACAGGAATTTCGCAAAACGGAGACCAGATTTAGATTTCTGGTAAAATTTCGAGTTAAATGTGTCGCTTTGGTAAGTTTGTAGGGTGAAAAAAAAGTTATTGGCTTTTCACCGAATCCTCCGTAAGTTGGGTGTCCAGTGTCAAAGCGTCGGTTTTTTTAAAGATGATCTTTCAATTTAATAAAAAAACTTACAGGAATTTCGCAAAACCGAGACCAGATTTAGATTTCTGGAAAATTTTCGAGTTAAATGGGCCACTTTGGTAAGTTTGTAGGGTGAAAAAAAAAAAAGGTATTGGCTTGGTCACCGAATCCTCGGTAAGTTGGGTGTCCAGTGTCAAAGCGTCGGTTTTTTAAAAGATGATCTTTCAATTTAAAATAAAACTTAGAGGAATTTCGCAAAACGGAGACCAGATTTAGATTTCTGGTAAAATTTCGAGTTAAATGGGTCACTTTGGTAAGTTTCTATGGTGGACAAAAAAAGTTATTGGCTTGGTCACCGAATCGACGGTAAGTTGGGTGTCCAGCGTCAAAGCGTTGGTTTTTTTAAGATGATCTTTCAATTTAAAATAAAAGTTACAGGAATTTCGCAAAACGGAGACCAGATTTTGATTTCTGGTAAAATTTCGAGTTAAATGGGTCACTTTGGTAAGTTTCTAGGGTGAAAAAAAAAAAAAAAAAGTTATTGGCTTTTCACCGAATCCTCCGTAAGTTGGGTGTCCAGTGTCAAAGCGTCGGTTTTTTTAAAGATGATCTTTCAATTTAATAAAAAACTTACAGGAATTTCGCAAAACCGAGACCAGATTTAGATTTCTGGTAAATTTTCGAGTTAAATGGGTCACTTTGGTAAGTTTCTAGGGTGAAAAAAAAAAAAAAGTTATTGGCTTGGTCACCGAATCCTCGGTAAGTTGGGTGTCCAGTGTCAAAGCGTCGGTTTTTTTAAAGATGATCTTTCAATTTAAAATAAAACTTAGAGGAATTTCGCAAAACGGAGACCAGATTTAGATTTCTGGTAAAATTTCGAGTTAAATGGGTCACTTTGGTAAGTTTCTATGGTGGACAAAAAAAAGTTATTGGCTTGGTCACCGAATCGTCGGTAAGTTGGGTGTCCAGCGTCAAAGCGTTGGTTTTTTAAAGATGATCTTTCAATTTAAAATAAAAGTTACAGGAATTTCGCAAAACGGAGACCAGATTTAGATTTCTGGTAAAATTTCGAGTTAAATGGGTCACTTTGGTAAGTTTCTAGGGTGAAAAAAAAAGTTATTGGCTTTTCACCGAATCCTCGGTAAGTTGGGTGTCCAGTGTCAAAGCGTCGGTTTTTTTAAAGATGATCTTTCAATTTAAAATAAAAAAACTTACAGGAATTTCGCAAAACGGAGACCAGATTTAGATTTCTGGTAAAATTTCGAGTTAAATGGGTCACTTTGGTAAGTTTCTAGGGTGAAAAAAAAGTTATTGGCTTGGTCACCGAATCCTCGGTAAGTTGGGTGTCCAGTGTCAAAGCGTCGGTTTTTTTAAAGATGATCTTTCAATTTAAAATAAAACTTACAGGAATTTCGCAAAACGGAGACCAGATTTAGATTTCTGGTAAAATTTCGAGTTAAATGGGTCACTTTGGTAAGTTTCTAGGGTGAAAAAAAAAGTTATTGGCTTGGTCACCGAATCGACGGTAAGTTGGGTGTCCAGCGTCAAAGCGTCGGTTTTTTTAAAGATGATCTTTCAATTTAAAATAAAAGGTTACAGGAATTTCGCAAAACGGAGACCAGATTTAGATTTCTGGTAAAATTTTCGAGTTAAATGGGTCACTTTGGTAAGTTTCTAGGGTGAAAAAAAAAAAAGTTATTGGCTTGGTCACCGAATCCTCGGTAAGTTGGGTGTCCAGTGTCAAAGCGTCGGTTTTTTTAAAGATGATCTTTCAATTTAAAATAAAACTTACAGGAATTTCGCAAAACGGAGACCAGATTTAGATTTCTGGTAAAATTTCGAGTTAAATGGGTCACTTTGGTAAGTTTCTAGGGTGAAAAAAAAAAAAAAAAGTTATTGGCTTGGTCACCGAATCGACGGTAAGTTGGGTGTCCAGCGTCAAAGCGTTGGTTTTTTTAAAGATGATCTTTCAATTTAAAATAAAACTTACAGGAATTTCGCAAAACGGAGACCAGATTTAGATTTCTGGTAAAATTTCGAGTTAAATGGGTCACTTTGGTAATTTTCTAGGGTGAAAAAAAAAAAAAGTTATTGGCTTGGTCACCGAATCCTCGGTAAGTTGGGTGTCCAGCGTCAAAGCGTCGGTTTTTTTAAAGATGATCTTTCAATTTAAAATAAAACTTACAGGAATTTCGCAAAACGGAGACCAGATTTAGATTTCTGGTAAAATTTCGAGTTAAATGGGTCACTTTGGTAAGTTTCTAGGGTGAAAAAAAAAGTTATTGGCTTGGTCACCGAATCCTCGGTAAGTTGGGTGTCCAGTGTCAAAGCGTCGGTTTTTTTAAAGATGATCTTTCAATTTAAAATAAAACTTACAGGAATTTCGCAAAACGGAGACCAGATTTAGATTTCTGGTAAAATTTCGAGTTAAATGGGTCACTTTGGTAAGTTTCTATGGTGGAAAAAAAAAAGTTATTGGCTTGGTCACCGAATCGACGGTAAGTTGGGTGTCCAGCGTCAAAGCGTTGGTTTTTTAAAGATGATCTTTCAATTTAAAAAAAAAGTTACAGGAATTTCGCAAAACGGAGACCAGATTTAGATTTCTGGTAAAATTTCGAGTTAAATGGGTCACTTTGGTAAGTTTCTAGGGTGAAAAAAAAAGTTATTGGCTTTTTCACCGAATCCTCCGTAAGTTGGGTGTCCAGTGTCAAAGCGTCGGTTTTTTTAAAGATGATCTTTCAATTTAAAATAAAACTTACAGGAATTTCGCAAAACGGAGACCAGATTTAGATTTCTGGTAAAATTTCGAGTTAAATGGGTCACTTTGGTAAGTTTCTAGGGTGAAAAAAAAATTATTGGCTTGGTCACCGAATCGACGGTAAGTTGGGTGTCCAGCGTCAAAGCGTCGGTTTTTTTAAGATGATCTTTCAATTTAAAATAAAAGTTACAGGAATTTCGCAAAACGGAGACCAGATTTAGATTTCTGGTAAAATTTCGAGTTAAATGGGTCACTTTGGTAAGTTTCTAGGGTGAAAAAAAAAGTTATTGGCTTTTTCACCGAATCCTCGGTAAGTTGGGTGTCCAGTGTCAAAGCGTCGGTTTTTTAAAAGATGATCTTTCAATTTAAAATAAAAAATAACAGGAATTTCGCAAAACGGAGACCAGATTTAGATTTCTGGTAAAATTTCGAGTTAAATGGGTCACTTTGGTAAGTTTCTAGGGTGAAAAAAAAGTTATTGGCTTGGTCACCGAATCGTCGGTAAGTTGGGTGTCCAGCGTCAAAGCGTCGGTTTTTTTTAAAGATGATCTTTCAATTTAAAATAAAACTTACAGGAATTTCGCAAAACGGAGACCAGATTTAGATTTCTGGTAAAATTTCGAGTTAAATGGGTCACTTTGGTAAGTTTCTATGGTGGACAAAAAAAGTTATTGGCTTGGTCACCGAATCGACGGTAAGTTGGGTGTCCAGCGTCAAAGCGTTGGTTTTTTTAAGATGATCTTTCAATTTAAAATAAAAGTTACAGGAATTTCGCAAAACGGAGACCAGATTTAGATTTCTGGTAAAATTTCGAGTTAAATGTGTCGCTTTGGTAAGTTTGTAGGGTGAAAAAAAAAAGTTATTGGCTTTTTCACCGAATCCTCCGTAAGTTGGGTGTCCAGTGTCAAAGCGTCGGTTTTTTTAAAGATGATCTTTCAATTTAAAATAAAACTTACAGGAATTTCGCAAAACGGAGACCAGATTTAGATTTCTGGTAAAATTTCGAGTTAAATGGGTCACTTTGGTAAGTTTCTAGGGTGAAAAAAAAAAGTTATTGGCTTGGTCACCGAAACGTCGGTAAGTTGGGTGTCCAGCATCAAAGCGTCGGATTTTTTTAAAGATGATCTTTCAATTTAATAAAAAAGTTACAGGAATTTCGTAAAACGGAGACCAAATTTAGATTTCTGGTAAAATTTCGAGTAAAATGGGTCACTTTGGTAAGTTTCTAGGGTGAAAAAAAAGTTATTGGCGTGGTCACCGAATCGTCGGTAAGTTGGATGTCCAGCGTCAAAGCGTCGGTTTTTTTAAAAATGATCTTTCAAGTTAAAATAAAACTTACAGGAATTTCGCAAAATGGAGACCAGATTTAGATTTCTGGTAAAATTTCGAGTTAAATAAGTCACTTTGGTAAGTTTCTATGGTGGACAAAAAAAAAAAGTTATTGGCTTGGTCACCGAATCGTCGGTAAGTTGGGTGTCCAGCGTCAAAGCGTCGGTTTTTTTAAAGATGATCTTTCAATTTAATAAAAAAAATTACAGTAATTTCGCAAAACGGAGACCAGATTTGATTTCTGGAAAATTTTCGAGTTAAATTTGTCACTTTGGTAAGTTTCTAGGGTGAAAAAAAAAAAAAATTTATTGGCTTTTTCACCGAATCCTCGTAAGTTGGGTGTCCAGTGTCAAAGCGTCGGTTTTTTTAAAGATGATCTTTCAATTTAAAATAACACTTAGAGGAATTTCGCAAAACGGAGATCAGATTTAGATTTCTGGTAAAATTTCGAGTTAAATGGGTCACTTTGGTAAGTTTCTATGGTGGACAAAAAAAAAGTTATTGGCTTGGTCACCGAATCGACGGTAAGTTGGGTGTCCAGCGTCAAAGCGTTGGTTTTTTTAAGATGATCTTTCAATTTAAAATAAAAGTTACAGGAATTTCGCAAAACGGAGACCAGATTTAGATTTCTGGTAAAATTTCGAGTTAAATGGGTCACTTTGGTAAGTTTCTAGGGTGAAAAAAAAAAGTTATTGGCTTTTCACCGAATCCTCGGTAAGTTGGGTGTCCAGTGTCAAAGCGTCGGTTTTTAAAGATGATCTTTCAATTTAAAATAAAGGTTACAGGAATTTCGCAAAACCGAGACCAGATTTAGATTTCTGGAAAATTTTCGAGTTAAATGGGTCACTTTGGTAAGTTTCTAGGGTGAAAAAAAAAAAAAAAGGTATTGGCTTGGTCACCGAATCCTCGGTAAGTTGGGTGTCCAGTGTCAAAGCGTCGGTTTTTTTAAAGATGATCTTTCAATTTAAAATAAAACTTAGACGAATTTCGCAAAACGGAGACCAGATTTAGATTTCTGGTAAAATTTCGAGTTAAATGGGTCACTTTGGTAAGTTTCTATGGTGGACAAAAAAGTTATTGGCTTGGTCACCGAATCGACGGTAAGTTAGGTATCTAGCGTCAAAGCGTTGGTTTTTTTAAGATGATCTTTCAATTTAAAAAAAAAGTTACAGAATTTCGTAAAACGGAGACCAGATTTAGATTTCTGGTAAAATTTCGAGTTAAATGGGTCACTTTGGTAAGTTTCTAGGGTGAAAAAAAAAAAAAGTATTGGCTTTTTCACCGAATCCTCCGTAAGTTGGGTGTCCAGTGTCAAAGCGTCGGTTTTTTAAAGATGATCTTTCAATTTAATAAAAAAGGTTACAGGAATTTCGCAAAACCGAGACCAGATTTAGATTTCTGGAAAATTTTCGAGTTAAATGGGTCACTTTGGTAAGTTTCTAGGGTGAAAAAAAAAAAAAAGTATTGGCTTGGTCACCGAATCCTCGGTAAGTTGGGTGTCCAGTGTCAAAGCGTCGGTTTTTTTAAAGATGATCTTTCAATTTAAAATAAAACTTACAGGAATTTCGCAAAACGGAGACCAGATTTAGATTTCTGGTAAAATTTCGAGTTAATGAGTCACTTTGGTAAGTTTCTATGGTGGACAAAAAAAAAAAAAAAAAAAAGTTATTGGCTTGGTCACCGAATCGACGGTAAGTTGGGTGTCCAGCGTCAAAGCGTTGGTTTTTTTAAAGATGATCTTTCAATTTAAAATAAAAGTTACAGGAATTTCGCAAAACGGAGACCAGATTTAGATTTCTGGTAAAATTTCGAGTTAAATGGGTCACTTTGGTAAGTTTCTAGGGTGAAAAAAAAAGTTATTGGCTTTTTCACCGAAT
>BMAU01009907.1:0-45495 GCA_019973935.1 Trichonephila clavipes | reverse complement strand
AATTTAATAAAAAAGTTACAGTAATTTCGCACAACCCGAGACCAGATTTAGATTACTGGAAAATTTACGGATTAAGTAGATTACTTTGTGGTAAGTTTCTAGGGTGAAAAAAAAAGGTATTGGCTTGGTCACCGAATCCTCGATAAATTTGGGTGTCCAGTGTCAAAGCGCGTCGGTTTTTTTTAAAAAATGATCTTTCAATTTAAAATAAAAGTTAGAATTTCGCAAAAACGGAGACCAGATTTATATTTCTGGTAAAATTTCGGGTTAAATGGGTCACTTTGGTAAGTTTCTATGGTGGAAAAAAGTTATTGGCTTGGTTCACCGAATCGGCGTAAGTTAGGTGTCCAGCCTCAAAGCGTTGGTTTTAAAGATGATCTTTCAATTTAAAATAAAAAGTTCAGGAAATTCAAAAAACGGAGACCAGATTTAGATTTCTGGTAAAATGTCGAGTTAAATGGTCACTTTGGTAAGACTTCTAGGGTGAAAAAAAGGTTATTGGCTTGGTCACCGAAACGTCGGTAAGTTGGGTGTCCAGCGTCAAAGCGTCGGTTTTTAAAGATGATCTTTCAATTTAAAAAAGGTTACGAATTTCGCAAAACGAGACCAGATTTAGATTTCTGGAAAATTTTCGAGTTAAATGGGTCACTTTGGTAAGTTTCTAGGGTGGAAAAAAATGGTATTGGCTTGGTCACCGAATCCTCCGTAAGTTGGGTGTCCAGCGTCAAAGCGTCGGTTTTTTTAAAGATGATCTTTCAATTTAAAAAACTTACAGGAATTTCGCAAAACCGAGACCAGATTTTGATTTCTGGTAAAATTTTCGAGTTAAATGGGTCACTTTGGTAAGTTTGTAGGGTGAAAAAAAATGTTATTGGCTTGGTCACCGAATCGACGGTAAGTTGGGTGTCCAGCGTCAAAGCGTCGGTTTTTTTAAAGATAATCTTTCAATTTAATAAAAAGTTACAGTAATTTCAAAAACGGAGACCAGATTTAGATTTCTGGTAAATTTCGAGTTAAATGGGTCACTTTGGTAAGTTTCTAGGGTGAAAAAAAAAGTTATTGGGCTTGGTCACCGAATCGTCGTAAGTTGGGTGTCCAGTGTCAAAGCGTCGGTTTTTTTTAAAGATAATCTTTCAATTTAATAAACTTGCAGGAATTTCGCAAAAACGGAGACCAGATTTAGATTTCTTGTAAAATTTCGAGTTAAATGGGTCACTTTGGTAAGTTTCTATGGTGGAAAAAAATGTTATTGGCTTGGTCACCGAATCGTCGGTAAGTTGGTGTCCAGCGTCAAAGCGTCGGTTTTTTTAAAAATGATCTTTCAATTTAATAAAAAAAGTTACAGAATTTCGCAAAACCCAGACCAGATTTGGATTTCTGGAAAATTTTCGAGTTAAATGGGTCACTTTGGTAAGTTTCTAGGGTGAAAAAAAGTTATTGGCTTGGTCACCGAATCGTCGGTAAGTTGGGTGTCCAGTGTCAAAGCGTCGGTTTTTTAAACATGATCTTTCAATTTAAAATAAAAGTTAGAGGAATTTCGCAAAACGGAGACCAGATTTAGATTTCTGGTAAAATTTCGAGTTAAATGGGTCACTTTGGTAAGTTTCTATGGTGGACAAAAAAAGCAGTTATTGGCTTGGTCACCGAATCGACGGTAAGTTAGGTGTCCAGCCTCAAAGCGTTGGTTTTTAAGATGATCTTTCAATTTAAAATAAAAGTTACAGGAATTTCTGCAAAACGGAGACCAGATTTAGATTTCTGAAAATTTCGAGTTAAATGTGTCACTTTGGTAAGTTTCTAGGTGAAAAAAAATTATTGGCTTGGTCACCGAATCGTCGGTAGTTGGGTGTCCAGTGTCAAAGCGTCGGTTTTAAAGATGATCTTCAATTTAAAAAAAACTTACAGGAATTTCGCAAAACCGAGACCAGATTTAGATTTCTGGTAAAATTTCGAGTTAAATGGTCACTTTGGTAAGTTTCTATGGTGACAAAAAGGTTATTGGCTTGGTCACCGAATCGTCGGTAAGTTGGGTGTCCAGCGTCAAAGCGTCGGTTTTTAAATATGATGTTTCAATTTAAAATAAAACTTACAGGAATTTCGCAAAACCGAGAGACCCTTGATTTAGATTTCTGGTAAAATTTCGAGTTAAATGGGTCACTTTGGTAAGTTTCTATGGTGAAAACCGTTATTGACCGAATCGACGGTAAAGTGGGTGTCAACGTCAAAGCGTTAGTTTTAAGATCTTTCAATTTAAAAAAAATTACAGAATTTCGCAAAACGGAGACAGATTTAGATTTTCTGGAAAATTTTCGAGTTAAATGGGTCACTTTGGTAAGTTTCTAGGGTGAAAAAAAAGGTATTGGCTTGGTCACCGAATCCTCCGTAAGTTGGGTGTCCAGTGTCAAAGCGTCGGTTTTAAAGATGATCTTTCAATTTAAAATAAAAAACGTTACAGAAATTTCATGAAAAACGAGACCAGATTTAGATTTCTGGTAAAATTTTTCGAGTTAAATGGGTCACTTTGGTAAGTTTCTAGGTGAAAAGTTATTGGCGTGTCACCGAAACGTCGGTAAGTTGGGTGTCCAGCGTCAAAGCGTCGGTTTTTTAAAGATGATCTTTCAATTTAATAAAAAGGTTACAGGAATTTCGCAAAACCGAGACCAGATTTAGATTTCTGGAAAATTTTCGAGTTAAATGGGTCACTTTGGTAAGTTTCTATGGTGAAAAAAAAAAAAAAGTTATTGGCTTGGTCACCGAATCGTCGGTAAGTTGGGTGTCCAGCGTCAAAGCGTCGGTTTTTTTTAAAGATGATCTTTCAATTTAAAATAAAACTTACAGGAATTTCGCAAAACGGAGACCAGATTTAGATTTCTGGTAAAATTTCGAGTTAAATGGGTCACTTTGGTAAGTTTCTAGGGTGAAAAAAAATGTTATTGGCTTGGTCACCGAAACGTCGGTAAGTTGGGTGTCCAGCGTCAAAGCGTCGGGTTTTTAAAGATGATCTTTCAATTTAATAAAAGTTACAGTAAATTTCGCAAAACCGAGACCAGATTTAGATTTCTGGAAAATTTTCGAGTTAAATGGGTCACTTTGGTAAAGTTTCTAGGGTTAAAAAAAAAGGTATTGGCTTGGTCACCGAATCGTCGGTAAGTTGGGTGTCCAGCGTCAAAGCGTCGGTTTTTTTAAAGATGATCTTTTAATTTAAAAAAAAGTTACAGTAATTTCGCAAAACCCAGACCAGATTTAGATTTCTGGTAAAATTTTCGAGTTAAATGGGTCACTTTGGTAAGTTTCTAAAAGTGGAAAAAAAAAATTATTGGCTTGGTCACCGAATCGTCGGTAAGTGGGTGTCCAGCGTCAAAGCGTCGGTTTTAAAGATGATCTTTCAATTTAAAATAAAAACAGTTAGGAATTTCGCAAAACCGAGACCAGATTTGCATTTCTGGTAAAATTTTCGAGTTAAATGGGTCACTTTGGTAAGTTTCTAGGGTGGAAAAAAAAAAAGTTATTGGCTTGGTCACCGAATCGTCGGTAAGTTGGTGTGTCCAGCGTCAAAGCGTCGGTTTTTTTAAGATGATCTTTCAATTTAAAAAAAAGTTACAGGAATTTCGCAAAAACGGAGACCAGATTTAGATTTCTGGTAAAATTTTCGAGTTAAATGGTCACTTTGGTAAGTTTCTAGGGTGAAAAAAAAAGTTATTGGCTTGGTCACCGAAACGTCGGTAAGTTGGGTGTCCAGTGTCAAAGCGTCGGTTTTTTTTAAGATGATCTTTCAATTTAAAAATAAAAGGTTACAGGAATTTCAAAACCGAGACCAGATTTAGATTTCTGGTAAAATTTCGAGTTAAATGGGTCACTTTGGTAAGTTTCTATGGTGAAAAAAAAAAATGTTATTGGCTTGGTCACCGAATCGTCGGTAAGTTTGGTGTCCAGCGTCAAAGCGTCGGTTTTTTAAAGATGATCTTTCAATTTAAAATAAAAGTTAGAGGAATTTCGCAAAACGGAGACCAGATTTAGATTTCTGGTAAAATTTCGAGTTAAATGGGTCACTTTGGTAAGTTTCTATGGTGGACAAAAAAAAGTTATTGGCTTGGTCACCGAATCGACGGTAAGTTGGGTGTCCAGCCTCAAAGCGTTGGTTTTTTAAAGATGATCTTTCAATTTAAAATAAAAGTTACAGAATTTCGCAAAACGGAGACCAGATTTAGATTTCTGGTAAAATTTCGAGTTAAATGTGTCACTTTGGTAAGTTTCTAGGTGAAAAAAAAAGTTATTGGCTTGGTCACCGAAACGTCGGTAAGTTGGGTGTCCAGCGTCAAAGCGTCGGTTTTTTTTAAGATGATCTTTCAATTTAATAAAAAAGGTTACAGGAATTTCATAAAACCGAGACCAGATTTAGATTTCTGGAAAATTTTCGAGTTAAATGGGTCACTTTGGTAAGTTTCTAGGTGAAAAAAAAGGTATTGGCTTGGTCACCGAATCCTCCGTAAGTTGGGTGTCCAGTGTCAAAGCGTCGGTTTTTAAAGGTGATCTTTCAATTTAAAATAAAACTTACAGGAATTTCGCAAAACGGAGACCAGATTTAGATTTCTGGTAAAATTTCGAGTTAAATGGGTCACTTTGGTAAGTTTCTATGGTGGACAAAAATGTTATTGGCTTGGTCACCGAATCGTCGGTAAGTTGGGTGACCAGCGTCAAAGCGTCGGTTTTTTAAAAAGATGATCTTTCAATTTAATAAAAAGTTACAGTAATTTCAAAAAACCCAGACCAGATTTAGATTTCTGGAAAATTTTCGAGTTAAATGGGTCACTTTGGTAAGTTTCTGGGTGAAAAAAAAGGTATTGGCTTGGTCACCGATCCTCCGTAATTTGGGTGTCCAGTGTCAAAGCGTCGGTTTTTAAAGATGATCTTTCAATTTAAAATAAAACTTACAGGAATTTCGCAAAACGGAGACCAGATTTAGATTTCTGGTAAAATTTCGAGTTAAATGGGTCACTTTGGTAAGTTTCTATGGTGGACAAAAAAGTTATTGGCTTGGTCACCGAATCGACGGTAAGTTAGGTGTCCAGCCTCAAAGCGTTGGTTTTTTAAGATGATCTTTCAATTTAAAATAAAAGTTACAGGAATTTCGCAAAACGGAGACCAGATTTAGATTTCTGGTAAAATTTCGAGTTAAATGTGTCACTTTGGTAAGTTTCTAGGGTGAAAAAAAGTTATTGGCTTGGTCACCGAAAAGTCGGTAAGTTGGGTGTCCAGCGTCAAAGCGTCGGTTTTTTTAAAGATGATCTTTCAATTTAATAAAAGGTTACAGGAATTTCGCAAAAACCGAGACCAGATTTTGATTTCTGGTAAAATTTCGAGTTAAATGGGTCACTTTGGTAAGTTTCTAGGGAGAAAAAAGTTATTGGCTTGGTCACCGAATCGTCGGTAAGTTTGGTGTCCAGCGTCAAAGCGTCGTTTTTTTTAAAGATAATCTTTCAATTTAATAAAAAAGTTACAGGAATTTCGCAAAACCGAGACCAGATTTAGATTTCTTGAACATTTTCGAGTTAAATGGGTCACTTTGGTAAGTTTCTAAGGTGAAAAAAAAAAAAAAAAAAAGTATTGGCTTGGTCACCGAATCCTCGGTAAGTTGGGTGTCCAGTGTCAAAGCGTCGGTTTTTTTACAGATGATCTTTCAATTTAAGGGAACCAGGACATGCTCGAAAGAGTAAAATGCCAAAATTAAGACCCTTTGTTTATGAGACATATATCATTTAAAATTTCCAATAGAGCTTAGATTTTTTTTGTCTATAATAAGGATAATTTAATTATTCTGTAGAACTACAAAAATAACTTTTTACTCCAAAAGTTTTTTTTTTACTACGATCTCTTAATTAAAGTAATACATAATTTTTGAGAACTCGTAATATATACTTATGTTTAGGTACCATTTTTTAAAAAGTATCCTTTTTTATGCAAAAATATTTTTTACACATATATAAAACAATACATAAAATACAGTGAAACCCTTTTTTTTAGTAAAATTTTAGTATAGTTTCTTTAAAAAAATTATGAAACTTTGAAATTTGAATTTTTTTTATTTTTCTGCTTTTTTTATGCATAAAACAATTTTTAAAAAATTAGGCACTATTTTAATAGGAAAAAAATTAGGTTCACTATATGCATAGGCATCTTGTATAGAAGTATAAAAAAATCAGGAATCATATAGTGCAATAGTTTTTTTAAAAATGTACCTAAATGCAAAAAAAATATGCTTTTGAGAAAAAGTGAAAAACTAAAAAAAAACAATATTTTCACATATTATACACTTAATTAGTATTTCCTTGCCTATTTTTATATGACTAATAATAATCCTTAACCATTTTCTAGAGTTACAAAAGTAATTTTAAATTCATATGTTTTTTTTCCCTTTGTTTTAGTTAACATGAACATAATTTTCGAGATCTTGTAATACATATTTTCATGTATAGGTACCATTTCTTACAAAAATATTCTTTGAATATACAAAAAAAATTTACAAATATATATAAAGTAACATATTAAACATAATGAATCTGTTTTTTAACTAATCATATTTATATAATTGCATAATTTCTTAAAAATAATCATAAAACCTTAAAATTATGAAAATCTTAATTTTGTTTTTTTACATATAAAATCTAATTTTCAAAAAATTAGACACATACTAAAAGATATTTTGTTCACTGTATGCACATGTATCCTGTTTAGATATATAAAAGGTTTCAAACAATATGCTACAATAGTTTTTTAAAGTGTACCTAAATTTAAAAATATTAAACATTCGAGAAAAATATAATAAAACTTAACAAAAAAAATTTCTCCTTACATTATAGATTTGATTAATATTTCCCTGATTGGTATTCATTTTTTCATCTAAATTCTGTTTATCCATTTTCCTTTTAAAGACCTTCTTTTATTTCTGGCTTCCAATGACACTTTATTTACTATACGTTCAGCCTCAAAAATTCGTTTGTTATCAATAATAAGTAAGGCACGTTCCGTGTTGTATCCTGATTTAATGCCCAGAGCTTCAAAGACTTTTATCCTACTTACATATCCATCATTAAAACAAATTACAGCATCCATAACTCCAAATTTCAAAGTTTCAATGCCAACAAAAACTGTTTTAGGAATTCGCTCCCAAATACATTTGTTAAAACTTTCATTGGGATTTTGTGTTCTTCCATGAAGGCACTTTTTCAATAAGTCCTTCTCTGTGAGATCCCGAAACACTTTTTTCACTTTCAATAAAATTGACTCGGGTAAAGAATGCTTGTGAATATAAAATTCCCCGTAACAATGCTACGGTTATAACCGCACCAGCTATCCTCACCAAGAGGACACAAAGCGTGTTGAGGATTATCCTCAGTACTTAGTTTATGAAAATAAATAGCCCATATGGCTCTTTTCACGTCCTCCACAGATGACAAATTTTTACGGATTGCTAGCCCATAATAATGTTGGATTGAGTCCACTTCTTTAAGCGTTAGCCGTCCACGTCCCGAAATATTTTTCCCATCTGATAGCTTAATGCCTTTGCTCATTTTTAGAATGTTTCTCAGCCTTGTGCCCATACGCTTTTGCACATGGCCAACACATTCTAATTTTTCAACTTCTGTGTCGCCATATACTTTTGCTTCTTTTATAGTAAGAAATCCTTTTGAGTCCCCATCACCAAGATACTGCGTATAACATGCTTTTCGTGATGTTTCAGATCGCTGAAATATACTTAATACCCCCGACATTCCATTCCCCCACTGAATCCTTCGTAATTTTTAGCACAATTTTCACATGGTTTTTTTACCCTTACATGAAGAACAATATTTTGTGAGAGCTTCAAAGTCGATAACCTTTCCGTTCTCAACAGACGTAGCACATACAACTCCGTTCAATGAAGAATAGCCTCTTTTATGCCATGTGCCATCCACAGCCACAGCTATATTTGAATTATTATCATTCGCTATGACTGCTTCGTGAACAGCTGCATTCATCGAGTCTTCACTAATTGTTTTTAAAACATTTAAAAACAAAGAATTATGGCATTCAAACTTTGCAGGTGGTGGAGGCAAATTCATGAGCCCACAGAATATTCGAGCAGCAGCTCCACCTTTTCCAATAGCTCTCATTCCATATGTCAATCTTAGGTTAACATCATAACATTTATTTGATATTTTTGATGACATTGTACTCGTCGATTCTTCACAGTTGTGACAAATTATTTCCAAACTCTCAGCTAAACCTCTACGACTTTTTAAATCTTCTCTCAGCTCAATTTTCTCTGAAGAACAGCAATATTTACAACATAAGAGATTTTTCATAAGGGAAGATAATAAATCCAGTTCAACGATTATGTTTACATTTTGAGAATCTTGTTCTTTTAGTAAATCCGGTATTTTAATTTTTCTCCTAGAAGCACTTTCCACGGAATTCAAAAGCAATTCTTCAGTCGATTTAGACATTTTATGTTGATTGCTACTATACTTCAATCTGCCAAATTTTTTTATTCTTGGCATAATTACTCGTTTAAAAAAGTTAAGATACTTTTAAAATCTTATGAATATTAATAATTATAAGTAAAAAATAAACATTTCTTACGAAAATTAATGTAAAATTAAGTAGTTGTATGCCACAAGAAACTTCGGAATAGACGAACTCGGTTCAAAACATTGCCATAAACCGAAATTTAAAGTAAGAAATTTTGTCACACAGCTTGGAACAATAGCTCACGCACAAGCGTGGCTAAAAAGTAGCGGGGTTAACATTCAAACGAAAAAAACAATCAAAAGTTAATATAGATAAAACACAGGGGAAACTACATATTTAAAGTTCAAAGGGGCGTGTCAAAAGGGGCGTGGTCATTTATTTACATTTTTATTTTTCATATTTTAGGGCTATTTTATTAACAAACATATAAGTATTATACATTTTTAGATTCAGAAAAATAAGCACTATTTTTTAGAAATAAAATTGAAAAATCGATTATTTGAAAGTATATGATGTCCCTGTTCCCTTAATAAAAAAGTTACAGGAATTTCGCAAAACCGAGACCAGATTTGGATTTCTGGAAAATTTTCGAGTTAAATGGGTCACTTTGGTAAGTTCCTAGGGTGAAAAAAAAGGTACTGGCTTGGTCACCGAATCCTCGGTAAGTTGGGTGTCCAGTGTCAAAGCGTCTGTTTTTTTAAAGATGATCTTTTAATTTAAAATAAAAGTTACAGGAATTTCGCAAAACGGAGACCAGATTTGGATTTCTGGTAAAATTTCGAGTTAAATGTGTCACTTTGGTAAGTTTCTAGGGTGAAAAAAAAAGTTATTGGCTTGGTCACCGAAACGTCGGTAAATTGGGTGTCCAGCGTCAAAGCGTCGGTTTTTTTTTTAAAGATGATCTTTCAATTTTATAAAAAGGTTACAGGAATTTCGCAAAACCGAGACCAGATATAGATTTCTGGAAAATTTTCGAGTTAAATGGGTCACTTTAGTAAGTTTCTAGGGTGAAAAAAAAAAAAAAAGGTATTGGCTTGGTCACCGAATCCTCCGTAAGTTGGGTGTCCAGTGTCAAAGCGTCGGTTTTTTTAAAGGTGATCTTTCAATTTAAAATAAAACTTACAGGAATTTCGCAAAACGGAGACCAGATTTAGATTTCTGGTAAAATTTCGAGTTAAATGGGTCACTTTGGTAAGTTTCTATGGTGGACAAAAAAAATGGTATTGGCTTGGTCACCGAATCCTCGGTAAGTTGGGTGTCCAGTGTCAAAGCGTCGGTTTTTTTAAAGATGATCTTTTAATTTAAAATAAAAGTTACAGGAATTTCGCAAAACGGAGACCAGATTTGGATTTCTGGTAAAATTTCGAGTTAAATGTGTCACTTTGGTAAGTTTCTAGGGTGAAAAAAAGTTATTGGCTTGGTCACCGAAACGTCGGTAAATTGGGTGTCCAGCGTCAAAGCGTCGGTTTTTTTAAAGATGATCTTTCAATTTTATAAAAGGTTACAGGAATTTCGCAAAACCGAGACCAGATATAGATTTCTGGAAAATTTTCGAGTTAAATGGGTCACTTTGGTAAGTTTCTAGGGTGAAAAAAAAAGGTATTGGCTTGGTCACCGAATCCTCCGTAAGTTGGGTGTCCAGAGTCAAAGCGTCGGTTTTTTTAAAGGTGATCTTTCAATTTAAAATAAAACTTACAGGAATTTCGCAAAACGGAGACCAGATTTAGATTTCTGGTAAAATTTCGAGTTAAATGGGTCACTTTGGTAAGTTTCTATGGTGGACAAAAAAATGTTATTGGCTTGGTCACCGAATCGTCGGTAAGTTGGGTGTCCAGCGTCAAAGCGTCGTTTTTTTTTAAAGATGATCTTTCAATTTAATAAAAAGGTTACAGGAATTTCGCAAAACCGAGACCAGATTTTGATTTCTGGTAAAATTTCGAGTTAAATGGGTCACTTTGGTAAGTTTCTATGGTGGAAAAAAAAAATGTTATTGGCTTGGTCACCGAATCGTCGGTAAGTTGGGTGTCCAGCGTCAAAGCGTCGGTTTTTTTAAAGATGATCTTTCAATTTAATAAAAAAGTTACAGTAATTTCGCAAAACCCAGACCAGATTTAGATTTCTGGAAAATTTTCGAGTTAAATGGGTCACTTTGGTAAGTTTCTAGGGTGAAAAAAAAAGGTATTGGCTTGGTCACCGAATCCTCCGTAAGTTGGGTGTCCAGTGTCAAAGCGTCGGTTTTTTTAAAGGTGATCTTTCAATTTAAAATAAAACTTACAGGAATTTCGCAAAACGGAGACCAGATTTAGATTTCTGGTAAAATTTCGAGTTAAATGGGTCACTTTGGTAAGTTTCTATGGTGGACAAAAAAATGTTATTGGCTTGGTCACCGAATCGTCGGTAAGTTGGGTGTCCAGCGTCAAAGCGTCGGTTTTTTTAAAGATGATCTTTCAATTTAATAAAAAAGTTACAGTAATTTCGCAAAACCCAGACCAGATTTAGATTTCTGGAAAATTTTCGAGTTAAATGGGTCACTTTGGTAAGTTTCTAGGGTGAAAAAAAAAAGGTATTGGCTTGGTCACCGAATCCTCGGTAAGTTGAGTGTCCAGTGTCAAAGCGTCGGTTTTTTTAAAGATGATCTTTCAATTTATAATAAAAGTTAGTGGAATTTCGCAAAACGGAGACCAGATTTAGATTTCTGGTAAAATTTCGAGTTAAATGGGTCACTTTGGTAAGTTTCTATGGTGGACAAAAAAAGTTATTGGCTTGGTCACCGAATCGACGGTAAGTTAGGTGTCCAGCCTCAAAGCGTTGGTTTTTTAAAGATGATCTTTCAATTTAAAATAAAAGTTACAGGAATTTCGCAAAACGGAGACCAGATTTAGATTTCTGGTAAAATTTCGAGTTAAATGTGTCACTTTGTTAAGTTTCTAGGGTGAAAAAAAAAAAGTTATTGGTTTTGGTCACCGAAAAGTCGGTAAGTTGGGTGTCCAGCGTCAAAGCGTCGGTTTTTTTTTTAAAGATGATCTTTCAATTTAATAAAAAGGTTACAGGAATTTCGCAAAACCGAGACCAGATTTTGATTTCTGGTAAAATTTCGAGTTAAATGGGTCACTTTGGTAAGTTTCTAGGGTGAAAAAAAAGTTATTGGCTTGGTCACCGAATCGTCGGTAAGTTTGGTGTCCAGCGTCAAAGCGTCGGTTTTTTTAAAGATAATCTTTCAATTTAATAAAAAAGTTACAGGAATTTCGCAAAACCGAGACCAGATTTAGATTTCTTGAACATTTTCGAGTTAAATGGGTCACTTTGGTAAGTTTCTAAGGTGAAAAAAAAAAAAAAGGTATTGGCTTGGTCACCGAATCCTCGGTAAGTTGGGTGTCCAGTGTCAAAGCGTCGGTTTTTTTAAAGATGATCTTTCAATTTAATAAAAAAGTTACAGGAATTTCGCAAAACCGAGACCAGATTTGGATTTCTGGAAAATTTTCGAGTTAAATGGGTCACTTTGGTAAGTTTCTAGGGTGAAAAAAAAAAGGTATTGGCTTGGTCACCGAATCCTCGGTAAGTTGGGTGTCCAGTGTCAAAGCGTCGGTTTTTTTAAAGATGATCTTTCAATTTAATAAAAAGTTACAGTAATTTCGCAAAACCCAGACCAGATTTAGATTTCTGGAAAATTTTCGAGTTAAATGGGTCACTTTGGTAAGTTTCTAGGGTGAAAAAAAAAAAGGTATTGGCTTGGTCACCGAATCCTCGGTAAGTTGGGTGTCCAGTGTCAAAGCGTCGGTTTTTTTAAAGATGATCTTTCAATTTAAAATAAAAGTTAGAGGAATTTTGCAAAACGGAGACCAGATTTAGATTTCTGGTAAAATTTCGAGTTAAATGGGTCACTTTGGTAAGTTTCTATGGTGGACAAAAAAAAAGTTATTGGCTTGGTCACCGAATCGACGGTAAGATAGGTGTCCAGCCTCAAAGCGTTGGTTTTTTTAAGATGATCTTTCAATTTAAAATAAAAGTTACAGGAATTTCGCAAAACGGAGACCAGATTTAGATTTCTGGTAAAATTTCGAGTTAAATGTGTCACTTTGGTAAGTTTCTAGGGTGAAAAAAAAAAGTTATTGGCTTGGTCACCGAAACGTCGGTAAGTTGGGTGTCCAGCGTCAAAGCGTCGGTTTTTTTAAAGATGATCTTTCAATTTAATAAAAAGGTTACAGGAATTTCGCAAAACCGAGACCAGATTTAGATTTCTGGAAAATTTTCGAGTTAAATGGGTCACTTTGGTAAGTTTCTAGGGTGAAAAAAAAAAGGTATTGGCTTGGTCACCGAATCCTCGGTAAGTTGGGTGTCCAGTGTCAAAGCGTCGGTTTTTTTAAAGATGATCTTTCAATTTAATAAAAAAGTTACAGTAATTTCGCAAAACCCAGACCAGATTTAGATTTCTGGAAAATTTTCGAGTTAAATGGGTCACTTTGGTAAGTTTCTAGGGTGAAAAAAGTTATTGGCTTGGTCACCGAATCGTCGGTAAGTTGGGTGTCCAGCGTCAAAGCGTCGGTTTTTTTAAAGATGATCTTTCAATTTAAAAAAAAGTTACAGGAATTTCGCAAAACCGAGACCAGATTTAGATTTCTGGAAAATTTCGAGTTAAATGGGTCACTTTGGTAAGTTTCTAAGGTGAAAAAAAAAAAAAGTTATTGGCTTGGTCACCGAATCGTCGGTAAGTTGGGTGTCCAGCGTCAAAGCGTCGGTTTTTTTTTAAAGATGATCTTTCAATTTAATAAAAAAGTTACAGGAATTTCGCAAAACCGAGACCAGATTTAGATTTCTGGAAAATTTTCGAGTTAAATGGGTCACTTTGGTAAGTTTCTAGGGTGAAAAAAAAAGTATTGGCTTGGTCACCGAATCCTCGGTAAGTTGGGTGTCCAGCGTCAAAGCGTCGGTTTTTTTTTTAAAGATGATCTTTCAATTTAATAAAAAGGTTACAGGAATTTCGCAAAACCGAGACCAGATTTAGATTTCTGGAAAATTTTCGAGTTAAATGGGTCACTTTGGTAAGTTTCTAGGGTGAAAAAAAAAGGTATTGGCTTGGTCACCGAATCCTCCGTAAGTTGGGTGTCCAGTGTCAAAGCGTCGGTTTTTTTTTTAAAGATGATCTTTCAATTTAAAATAAATGTTACAGGAATTTCGCAAAACGGAGACCAGATTTAGATTTCTGGTAAAATTTCGAGTTAAATGGGTCACTTTGGTAAGTTTCTAGGGTGAAAAAAAAAGTTATTGGCTTGGTCACCGAAACGTCGGTAAGTTGGGTGTCCAGCGTCAAAGCGTCGGTTTTTTTAAAGATGATCTTTCAATTTAATAAAAAAAGTTACAGGAATTTCGCAAAACCGAGACCAGATTTAGATTTCTGGTAAAATTTCGAGTTAAATGGGTCACTTTGGTAAGTTTCTAGGGTGAAAAAAAAATGTTATTGGCTTGGTCACCGAATCGTCGGTAAGTTTGGTGTCCAGCGTCAAAGCGTCGGTTTTTTTAAAGATGATCTTTCAATTTAATAAAAAAGTTACAGGAATTTCGCAAAACGGAGACCAGATTTAGATTTCTTGAAAATTTTCGAGTTAAATGGGTCACTTTGGTAAGTTTCTAAGGTGAAAAAAAAAAAAAAGGTATTGGCTTGGTCACCGAATCCTCGGTAAGTTGGGTGTCCAGTGTCAAAGCGTCGGTTTTTTTAAAGATGATCTTTCAATTTAATAAAAAAGTTACAGGAATTTCGCAAAACCGAGACCAGATTTGGATTTCTGGAAAATTTTCGAGTTAAATGGGTCACTTTGGTAAGTTTCTAGGGTGAAAAAAAAAGGTATTGGCTTGGTCACCGAATCGTCGGTAAGTTGGGTGTCCAGCGTCAAAGCGTCGGTTTTTTTAAAGATGATCTTTCAATTTAATAAAAAAGTTACAGGAATTTCGCAAAACGGAGACCAGATTTAGATTTCTGGTAAAATTTCGAGTTAAATGGGTCACTTTGGTAAGTTTCTATGGTGGACAAAAAAATGTTATTGGCTTGGTCACCGAATCGTCGGTAAGTTGGGTGTCCAGCGTCAAAGCGTCGGTTTTTTTAAAGATGATCTTTCAATTTAATAAAAAAGTTACAGTAATTTCGCAAAACCGAGACCAGATTTAGATTTCTGGAAAATTTTCGAGTTAAATGGGTCACTTTGGTAAGTTTCTAGGGTGAAAAAAAAAAAGGTATTGGCTTGGTCACCGAATCCTCGGTAAGTTGGGTGTCCAGTGTCAAAGCGTCGGTTTTTTTAAAGATGATCTTTCAATTTAAAAAAAAGTTACAGGAATTTCGCAAAACCGAGACCAGATTTAGATTTCTGGTAAAATTTCGAGTTAAATGGGTCACTTTGGTAAGTTTCTAGGGTGAAAAAAAAAGTTATTGGCTTGGTCACCGAATCGTCGGTAAGTTGGGTGTCCAGTGTCAAAGCGTCGGTTTTTTTAAAGATGATCTTTCAATTTAATAAAAAAGTTACAGGAATTTCGCAAAACGGAGACCAGATTTAGATTTCTGGTAAAATTTCGAGTTAAATGGGTCACTTTGGTAAGTTTCTAGGGTGAAAAAAAAAAGTTATTGGCTTGGTCACCGAATCGTCGGTAAGTTGGGTGTCCAGCGTCAAAGCGTCGGTTTTTTTAAAGATGATCTTTCAATTTAATAAAAAGTTACAGGAATTTCGCAAAACCGAGACCAGATTTAGATTTCTGGTAAAATTTTCGAGTTAAATGGGTCACTTTGGTAAGTTTCTAGGGTGAAAAAAAAAGTATTGGCTTGGTCACCGAATCCTCGGTAAGTTGGGTGTCCAGTGTCAAAGCGTCGGTTTTTTTAAAGATGATCTTTCAATTTAAAAAAAAAGTTACAGGAATTTCGCAAAACGGAGACCAGATTTAGATTTCTGGTAAAATTTCGAGTTAAATGGGTCACTTTGGTAAGTTTCTAGGGTGAAAAAAAAAAAAAAAAAAGTTATTGGCTTGGTCACCGAATCGTCGGTAAGTTGGGTGTCCAGCGTCAAAGCGTCGGTTTTTTTAAAGATGATCTTTCAATTTAAAAAAAAGTTACAGGAATTTCGCAAAACCGAGACCAGATTTAGATTTCTGGTAAAATTTTCGAGTTAAATGGGTCACTTTGGTAAGTTTCTAGGTGAAAAAAAAAAAAGTTATTGGCTTGGTCACCGAATCGTCGGTAAGTTGGGTGTCCAGCGTCAAAGCGTCGGTTTTTTTAAAGATGATCTTTCAATTTAAAATAAAAGTTACAGGAATTTCGCAAAACCGAGACCAGATTTGGATTTCTGGTAAAATTTCGAGTTAAATGGGTCACTTTGGTAAGTTTCTAGGGTGAAAAAAAAGTTATTGGCTTGGTCACCGAAACGTCGGTAAGTTGGGTGTCCAGCGTCAAAGCGTCGGTTTTTTTTAAAGATGATCTTTCAATTTAATAAAAAAGGTTACAGGAATTTCGCAAAACCGAGACCAGATTTAGATTTCTGGAAAATTTTCGAGTTAAATGGGTCACTTTGGTAAGTTTCTAGGGTGAAAAAAAAAAGGTATTGGCTTGGTCACCGAATCCTCCGTAAGTTGGGTGTCCAGTGTCAAAGCGTCGGTTTTTTTTTAAAGATGATCTTTCAATTTAAAAAAAACTTACAGGAATTTCGCAAAACGGAGACCAGATTTAGATTTCTGGTAAAATTTCGAGTTAAATGGGTCACTTTGGTAAGTTTCTATGGTGAAAAAAAAATGTTATTGGCTTGGTCACCGAATCGTCGGTAAGTTGGGTGTCCAGCGTCAAAGCGTCGGTTTTTTTTAAAGATGATCTTTCAATTTAATAAAAAGGTTACAGGAATTTCGCAAAACCGAGACCAGATTTAGATTTCTGGAAAATTTTCGAGTTAAATGGGTCACTTTGGTAAGTTTCTAGGGTGAAAAAAAAAAAAGTATTGGCTTGGTCACCGAATCCTCGGTAAGTTGGGTGTCCAGTGTCAAAGCGTCGGTTTTTTTAAAGATGATCTTTCAATTTAAAATAAAAGTTACAGGAATTTCGCAAAACGGAGACCAGATTTAGATTTCTGGTAAAATTTCGAGTTAAATGGGTCACTTTGGTAAGTTTCTAGGTGTGAAAAAAAAAGTTATTGGCTTGGTCACCGAATCGACGGTAAGTTGGGTGTCCAGTGTCAAAGCGTCGGTTTTTTTAAAGATGATCTTTCAATTTAAAATAAAAGTTACAGGAATTTCGCAAAACGGAGACCAGATTTAGATTTCTGGTAAAATATTCGAGTTAAATGGGTCACTTTGGTAAGTTTCTAGGGTGAAAAAAAAGTTTTTGGCTTGGTCACCGAAACGTCGGTAAGTTGGGTGTCCAGCGTCAAAGCGTCGGTTTTTTTAAAGATGATCTTTCAATTTAATAAAAAAGGTTACAGGAATTTCGCAAAACCGAGACCAGATTTAGATTTCTGGAAAATTTTCGAGTTAAATGGGTCACTTTGGTAAGTTTCTAGGGTGAAAAAAAAAGGTATTGGCTTGGTCACCGAATCCTCCGTAAGTTGGGTGTCCAGTGTCAAAGCGTCGGTTTTTTTTAAAGATGATCTTTCAATTTAAAATAAAACTTACAGGAATTTCGCAAAACGGAGACCAGATTTAGATTTCTGGTAAAATTTCGAGTTAAATGGGTCACTTTGGTAAGTTTCTATGGTGGACAAAAAAATGTTATTGGCTTGGTCACCGAATCGTCGGTAAGTTGGGTGTCCAGCGTCAAAGCGTCGGTTTTTTTAAAGATGATCTTTCAATTTAATAAAAAAGTTACAGTAATTTCGCAAAACCCAGACCAGATTTAGATTTCTGGAAAATTTTCGAGTTAAATGGGTCACTTTGGTAAGTTTCTAGGGTGAAAAAAAAAGGTATTGGCTTGGTCACCGAATCCTCGGTAAGTTGGGTGTCCAGTGTCAAAGCGTCGGTTTTTTTAAAGATGATCTTTCAATTTAAAAAAAAAGTTACAGGAATTTCGCAAAACCGAGACCAGATTTAGATTTCTGGTAAAATTTTCGAGTTAAATGGGTCACTTTGGTAAGTTTCTAGGGTGAAAAAAAAAAAAAAGTTATTGGCTTGGTCACCGAAACGTCGGTAAGTTGGGTGTCCAGCGTCAAAGCGTCGGTTTTTTTAAAGATGATCTTTCAATTTAAAAAAAAGTTACAGGAATTTCGCAAAACGGAGACCAGATTTAGATTTCTGGTAAAATTTTCGAGTTAAATGGGTCACTTTGGTAAGTTTCTATGGTGAAAAAAAAAGTTATTGGCTTGGTCACCGAATCGTCGGTAAGTTGGGTGTCCAGCGTCAAAGCGTCGGTTTTTTAAAGATGATCTTTCAATTTAATAAAAAAGTTACAGGAATTTCGCAAAACCGAGACCAGATTTAGATTTCTGGTAAATTTTCGAGTTAAATGGGTCACTTTGGTAAGTTTCTAGGGTGAAAAAAAAAAAAAGTTATTGGCTTGGTCACCGAATCGTCGGTAAGTTGGTTGTCCAGCGTCAAAGCGTCGGTTTTTTTAAAGATGATCTTTCAATTTAAAATAAAAGTTACAGGAATTTCGCAAAAACGAGACCAGATTTAGATTTCTGGTAAAATTTTCGAGTTAAATGGGTCACTTTGGTAAGTTTCTAGGTGAAAAAAAAAAAAGTTATTGGCTTGGTCACCGAATCGTCGGTAAGTTGGGTGTCCAGCGTCAAAGCGTCGGTTTTTTTTAAGATGATCTTTCAATTTAAAATAAAAGTTACAGGAATTTCGCAAAACGGAGACCAGATTTAGATTTCTGGTAAAATATTCGAGTTAAATGGGTCACTTTGGTAAGTTTCTATGGTGTAAAAAAAAAGTTATTGGCTTGGTCACCGAATCGTCGGTAAGTTGGGTGTCCAGTGTCAAAGCGTCGGTTTTTTTAAAGATGATCTTTCAATTTAAAATAAAAAAGTTACAGGAATTTCGCAAAACCGAGACCAGATTTAGATTTCTGGAAAATTTTCGAGTTAAATGGGTCACTTTGGTAAGTTTCTAGGGTGAAAAAAAAGTATTGGCTTGGTCACCGAATCGTCGGTAAGTTGGGTGTCCAGTGTCAAAGCGTCGGTTTTTTTAAAGATGATCTTTCAATTTAATAAAAAGTTACAGGAATTTCGCAAAACCGAGACCAGATTTAGATTTCTGGAAAATTTTCGAGTTAAATGGGTCACTTTGGTAAGTTTCTAGGGTGAAAAAAAAAAAGTTATTGGCTTGGTCACCGAATCCTCGGTAAGTTGGGTGTCCAGTGTCAAAGCGTCGGTTTTTTTAAAGATGATCTTTCAATTTAAAATAAAAGTTACAGGAATTTCGCAAAACGGAGACCAGATTTAGATTTCTGGTAAAATTTCGAGTTAAATGGGTCACTTTGGTAAGTTTCTATGGTGGACAAAAAAAGTTATTGGCTTGGTCACCGAATCGACGGTAAGTTGGGTGTCCAGCCTCAAAGCGTTGGTTTTTTTAAGATGATCTTTCAATTTAAAATAAAAGTTACAGGAATTTCGCAAAACGGAGACCAGATTTAGATTTCTGGTAAAATTTCGAGTTAAATGTGTCACTTTGGTAAGTTTCTAGGGTGAAAAAAAAAGTTATTGGCTTGGTCACCGAAACGTCGGTAAGTTGGGTGTCCAGCGTCAAAGCGTCGGTTTTTTTAAAGATGATCTTTCAATTTAATAAAAAAGTTACAGGAATTTCGCAAAACCGAGACCAGATTTAGATTTCTGGAAAATTTTCGAGTTAAATGGGTCACTTTGGTAAGTTTCTAGGGTGAAAAAAAAAAAAATGGTATTGGCTTGGTCACCGAATCCTCCGTAAGTTGGGTGTCCAGTGTCAAAGCGTCGGTTTTTTTAAAGATGATCTTTCAATTTAAAATAAAACTTACAGGAATTTCGCAAAACGGAGACCAGATTTAGATTTCTGGTAAAATTTCGAGTTAAATGGGTCACTTTGGTAAGTTTCTAGGGTGAAAAAAAATGTTATTGGCTTGGTCACCGAATCGTCGGTAAGTTGGGTGTCCAGCGTCAAAGCGTCGGTTTTTTTAAAGATGATCTTTCAATTTAATAAAAAAAGTTACAGGAATTTCGCAAAACCGAGACCAGATTTAGATTTCTGGTAAAATTTCGAGTTAAATGGGTCACTTTGGTAAGTTTCTAGGGTGAAAAAAAAAAAAAAAAATATTGGCTTGGTCACCGAATCGTCGGTAAGTTGGGTGTCCAGCGTCAAAGCGTCGGTTTTTTTAAAGATGATCTTTCAATTTAAAAAAAAGTTACAGGAATTTCGCAAAACCGAGACCAGATTTAGATTTCTGGAAAATTTTCGAGTTAAATGGGTCACTTTGGTAAGTTTCTAGGTGAAAAAAAAAAAAAAGTATTGGCTTGGTCACCGAATCGTCGGTAAGTTGGGTGTCCAGTGTCAAAGCGTCGGTTTTTTTTAAAGATGATCTTTCAATTTAATAAAAAAGTTACAGGAATTTCGCAAAACCGAGACCAGATTTGGATTTCTGGAAAATTTTCGAGTTAAATGGGTCACTTTGGTAAGTTTCTAGGGTGAAAAAAAAAGTTATTGGCTTGGTCACCGAATCCTCGGTAAGTTGGGTGTCCAGTGTCAAAGCGTCGGTTTTTTTAAAGATGATCTTTCAATTTAAAATAAAAGTTACAGGAATTTCGCAAAACGGAGACCAGATTTAGATTTCTGGTAAAATTTCGAGTTAAATGGGTCACTTTGGTAAGTTTCTATGGTGGACAAAAAAAAAAGTTATTGGCTTGGTCACCGAATCGTCGGTAAGTTGGGTGTCCAGCGTCAAAGCGTCGGTTTTTTTAAAGATGATCTTTCAATTTAAAATAAAAAAGTTACAGGAATTTCGCAAAAACGGAGACCAGATTTAGATTTCTGGTAAAATTTTCGAGTTAAATGGGTCACTTTGGTAAGTTTCTAGGGTGAAAAAAAAAAATTTATTGGCTTGGTCACCGAATCCTCGGTAAGTTGGGTGTCCAGTGTCAAAGCGTCGGTTTTTTTAAAGATGATCTTTCAATTTAAAATAAAAGTTACAGGAATTTCGCAAAACGGAGACCAGATTTAGATTTCTGGTAAAATTTCGAGTTAAATGGGTCACTTTGGTAAGTTTCTATGGTGGACAAAAAAAAAGTTATTGGCTTGGTCACCGAATCGACGGTAAGTTGGTGTCCAGCCTCAAAGCGTTGGTTTTTTTAAAGATGATCTTTCAATTTAAAATAAAAGTTACAGGAATTTCGCAAAACGGAGACCAGATTTAGATTTCTGGTAAAATTTCGAGTTAAATGTGTCACTTTGGTAAGTTTCTAGGTGAAAAAAAAAATTATTGGCTTGGTCACCGAAACGTCGGTAAGTTGGGTGTCCAGCGTCAAAGCGTCGGTTTTTTTAAAGATGATCTTTCAATTTAATAAAAAAGGTTACAGGAATTTCGCAAAACCGAGACCAGATTTAGATTTCTGGAAAATTTTCGAGTTAAATGGGTCACTTTGGTAAGTTTCTAGGGTGAAAAAAAAAAAGGTATTGGCTTGGTCACCGAATCCTCCGTAAGTTGGGTGTCCAGTGTCAAAGCGTCGGTTTTTTTAAAGATGATCTTTCAATTTAATAAAAACGTTACAGGAATTTCGCAAAACGGAGACCAGATTTAGATTTCTGGTAAAATTTCGAGTTAAATGGGTCACTTTGGTAAGTTTCTAGGGTGAAAAAAAAAAAAGTTATTGGCTTGGTCACCGAATCGTCGGTAAGTTGGGTGTCCAGCGTCAAAGCGTCGGTTTTTTTTAAAGATGATCTTTCAATTTAATAAAAACGTTACAGGAATTTCGCAAAACCGAGACCAGATTTAGATTTCTGGAAAATTTTCGAGTTAAATGGGTCACTTTGGTAAGTTTCTAAGGTGAAAAAAAAAGGTATTGGCTTGGTCACCGAATCCTCGGTAAGTTGGGTGTCCAGCGTCAAAGCGTCGGTTTTTTTAAAGATGACTTTTCAATTTAAAAAAAAGTTACAGGAATTTCGCAAAACGGAGACCAGATTTAGATTTCTGGTAAAATTTTCGAGTTAAATGGGTCACTTTGGTAAGTTTCTAGGGTGAAAAAAAAAAGTTATTGGCTTGGTCACCGAATCGTCGGTAAGTTGGGTGTCCAGCGTCAAAGCGTCGGTTTTTTTAAAGATGATCTTTCAATTTAATAAAAAAGTTACAGGAATTTAGCAAAACCGAGACCAGATTTTGATTTCTGGTAAAATTTTCGAGTTAAATGGGTCACTTTGGTAAGTTTCTAGGGTGGAAAAAAAAAGTATTGGCTTGGTCACCGAATCCTCGGTAAGTTGGGTGTCCAGTGTCAAAGCGTTGGTTTTTTTAAAGATGATCTTTCAATTTAAAAAAAACTTACAGGAATTTCGCAAAACGGAGACCAGATTTAGATTTCTGGTAAAATTTCGAGTTAAATGGGTCACTTTGGTAAGTTTCTAGGGTGAAAAAAAAAAAAGTTATTGGCTTGGTCACCGAAACGTCGGTAAGTTGGGTGTCCAGCGTCAAAGCGTCGGTTTTTTTTAAAGATGATCTTTCAATTTAATAAAAAGGTTACAGGAATTTCGCAAAACCGAGACCAGATTTAGATTTCTGGTAAAATTTCGAGTTAAATGGGTCACTTTGGTAAGTTTCTAGGGTGAAAAAAAAAGTTATTGGCTTGGTCACCGAATCGTCGGTAAGTTTGGTGTCCAGCGTCAAAGCGTCGGTTTTTTTAAAGATGATCTTTCAATTTAATAAAAAAGTTACAGGAATTTCGCAAAACCGAGACCAGATTTAGATTTCTGGAAAATTTTCGAGTTAAATGGGTCACTTTGGTAAGTTTCTAGGGTGAAAAAAAAAGGTATTGGCTTGGTCACCGAATCCTCGGTAAGTTGGGTGTCCAGTGTCAAAGCGTCGGTTTTTTTAAAGATGATCTTTCAATTTAAAATAAAAGTTAGAGGAATTTCGCAAAACGGAGACCAGATTTAGATTTCTGGTAAAATTTCGAGTTAAATGTGTCACTTTGGTAAGTTTCTAGGATGAAAAAAAAAGTTATTGGCTTGGTCACCGAAACGTCGGTAAGTTGGGTGTCCAGCGTCAAAGCGTCGGTTTTTTTTAAAGATGATCTTTCAATTTAATAAAAAGGTTACAGGAATTTCGCAAAACCGAGACCAGATTTAGATTTCTGGTAAAATTTCGAGTTAAATGGGTCACTTTGGTAAGTTTCTATGGTGGACAAAAAAATGTTATTGGCTTGGTCACCGAATCGTCGGTAAGTTGGGTGTCCAGCGTCAAAGCGTCGGTTTTTTTAAAGATGATCTTTCAATTTAATAAAAAAGTTACAGTAATTTCGCAAAACCGAGACCAGATTTAGATTTCTGGAAAATTTTCGAGTTAAATGGGTCACTTTGGTAAGTTTCTAGGGTGAAAAAAAAAAAAAAAGTATTGGCTTGGTCACCGAATCCTCGGTAAGTTGGGTGTCCAGTGTCAAAGCGTCGGTTTTTTTAAAGATGATCTTTCAATTTAAAATAAAAGTTAGAGGAATTTCGCAAAACGGAGACCAGATTTAGATTTCTGGTAAAATTTCGAGTTAAATGGGTCACTTTGGTAAGTTTCTATGGTGGACAAAAAAAAAGTTATTGGCTTGGTCACCGAATCGACGGTAAGTTAGGTGTCCAGCCTCAAAGCGTTGGTTTTTTTAAGATGATCTTTCAATTTAAAATAAAAGTTACAGGAATTTCGCAAAACGGAGACCAGATTTAGATTTCTGGTAAAATTTCGAGTTAAATGTGTCACTTTGGTAAGTTTCTAGGATGAAAAAAAAAGTTATTGGCTTGGTCACCGAAACGTCGGTAAGTTGGGTGTCCAGCGTCAAAGCGTCGGTTTTTTTAAAGATGATCTTTCAATTTAATAAAAAAGGTTACAGGAATTTCGCAAAACCGAGACCAGATTTAGATTTCTGGAAAATTTTCGAGTTAAATGGGTCACTTTGGTAAGTTTCTAGGGTGAAAAAAAAAAAAAAAAAGTATTGGCTTGGTCACCGAATCCTCCGTAAGTTGGGTGTCCAGCGTCAAAGCGTCGGTTTTTTTAAAGATGATCTTTCAATTTAAAATAAAACTTACAGGAATTTCGCAAAACGGAGACCAGATTTAGATTTCTGGTAAAATTTCGAGTTAAATGGGTCACTTTGGTAAGTTTCTAGGGTGGACAAAAAAAAGTTATTGGCTTGGTCACCGAATCGTCGGTAAGTTGGGTGTCCAGCGTCAAAGCGTCGGTTTTTTTAAAGATGATCTTTCAATTTAATAAAAAGGTTACAGGAATTTCGCAAAACCGAGACCAGATTTAGATTTCTGGTAAAATTTCGAGTTAAATGGGTCACTTTGGTAAGTTTCTAGGGTGAAAAAAAAAAGTTATTGGCTTGGTCACCGAATCGTCGGTAAGTTTGGTGTCCAGCGTCAAAGCGTCGGTTTTTTTAAAGATGATCTTTCAATTTAATAAAAAAGTTACAGGAATTTCGCAAAACCGAGACCAGATTTAGATTTCTGGTAAAATTTCGAGTTAAATGGGTCACTTTGGTAAGTTTCTAAGGTGAAAAAAAAAAAAAAAGTTATTGGCTTGGTCACCGAATCCTCGGTAAGTTGGGTGTCCAGTGTCAAAGCGTCGGTTTTTTTAAAGATGATCTTTCAATTTAATAAAAAAGTTACAGGAATTTCGCAAAACCGAGACCAGATTTGGATTTCTGGAAAATTTTCGAGTTAAATGGGTCACTTTGGTAAGTTTCTAGGGTGAAAAAAAAAGTTATTGGCTTGGTCACCGAATCGTCGGTAAGTTGGGTGTCCAGTGTCAAAGCGTCGGTTTTTTTAAAGATGATCTTTCAATTTAAAATAAAAGTTACAGGAATTTCGCAAAACGGAGACCAGATTTAGATTTCTGGTAAAATTTCGAGTTAAATGGGTCACTTTGGTAAGTTTCTATGGTGGAAAAAAAAAAAAAGTTATTGGCTTGGTCACCGAATCGACGGTAAGTTGGGTGTCCAGCCTCAAAGCGTTGGTTTTTTTAAAGATGATCTTTCAATTTAAAAAAAAGTTACAGGAATTTCGCAAAACGGAGACCAGATTTAGATTTCTGGTAAAATTTTCGAGTTAAATGGGTCACTTTGGTAAGTTTCTAGGGTGAAAAAAAAAAAAAAGGTATTGGCTTGGTCACCGAATCCTCGGTAAGTTGGGTGTCCAGTGTCAAAGCGTCGGTTTTTTTAAAGATGATCTTTCAATTTAAAATAAAAGTTACAGGAATTTCGCAAAACGGAGACCAGATTTAGATTTCTGGTAAAATTTCGAGTTAAATGGGTCACTTTGGTAAGTTTCTATGGTGGACAAAAAAAAAAAGTTATTGGCTTGGTCACCGAATCGACGGTAAGTTGGGTGTCCAGCCTCAAAGCGTTGGTTTTTTTAAAGATGATCTTTCAATTTAAAATAAAAGTTACAGGAATTTCGCAAAACGGAGACCAGATTTAGATTTCTGGTAAAATTTCGAGTTAAATGGGTCACTTTGGTAAGTTTCTAGGATGAAAAAAAAAAACCAGTTATTGGCTTGGTCACCGAAACGTCGGTAAGTTGGGTGTCCAGCGTCAAAGCGTCGGTTTTTTTAAAGATGATCTTTCAATTTAATAAAAAAAGGTTACAGGAATTTCGCAAAACCGAGACCAGATTTAGATTTCTGGAAAATTTTCGAGTTAAATGGGTCACTTTGGTAAGTTTCTAGGGTGAAAAAAAAAATTGGCTTGGTCACCGAATCCTCCGTAAGTTGGGTGTCCAGTGTCAAAGCGTCGGTTTTTTTAAAGATGATCTTTCAATTTAAAAAAAACGTTACAGGAATTTCGCAAAACGGAGACCAGATTTAGATTTCTGGTAAAATTTCGAGTTAAATGGGTCACTTTGGTAAGTTTCTAGGGTGAAAAAAAAAAGTTATTGGCTTGGTCACCGAAACGTCGGTAAGTTGGGTGTCCAGCGTCAAAGCGTCGGTTTTTTTTAAAGATGATCTTTCAATTTAATAAAAAAGTTACAGGAATTTCGCAAAACCGAGACCAGATTTAGATTTCTGGAAAATTTTCGAGTTAAATGGGTCACTTTGGTAAGTTTCTATGGTGAAAAAAAAAAAGTTATTGGCTTGGTCACCGAATCGCCGGTAAGTTGGGTGTCCAGCCTCAAAGCGTCGGGTTTTTTAAGATGATCTTTCAATTTAAAATAAAAGTTACAGGAATTTCGCAAAACGGAGACCAGATTTAGATTTCTGGTAAAATTTCGAGTTAAATGGGTCACTTTGGTAAGTTTCTAGGGTGAAAAAAAAAAAAAAATTGGCTTGGTCACCGAAACGTCGGTAAGTTGGGTGTCCAGCGTCAAAGCGTCGGTTTTTTTAAAGATGATCTTTCAATTTAAAAAAAAGTTACAGGAATTTCGCAAAACCGAGACCAGATTTGGATTTCTGGTAAAATTTTCGAGTTAAATGGGTCACTTTGGTAAGTTTCTAGGGTGAAAAAAAAAAAAAATGTTGGCTTGGTCACCGAATCGTCGGTAAGTTGGGTGTCCAGCGTCAAAGCGTCGGTTTTTTTTAAAGATGATCTTTCAATTTAATAAAAAAGTTACAGGAATTTCGCAAAACCGAGACCAGATTTAGATTTCTGGAAAATTTTCGAGTTAAATGGGTCACTTTGGTAAGTTTCTAGGGTGAAAAAAAAAAAAGGTATTGGCTTGGTCACCGAATCCTCCGTAAGTTGGGTGTCCAGTGTCAAAGCGTCGGTTTTTTTAAAGATGATCTTTCAATTTAAAATAAAAAGTTACAGGAATTTCGCAAAACGGAGACCAGATTTAGATTTCTGGTAAAATTTCGAGTTAAATGGGTCACTTTGGTAAGTTTCTATGGTGGACAAAAAAATGTTATTGGCTTGGTCACCGAATCGTCGGTAAGTTGGGTGTCCAGCGTCAAAGCGTCGGTTTTTTTTAAAGATGATCTTTCAATTTAATAAAAAAGTTACAGGAATTTCGCAAAACCGAGACCAGATTTAGATTTCTGGAAAATTTTCGAGTTAAATGGGTCACTTTGGTAAGTTTCTAGGGTGAAAAAAAAAAAGTTATTGGCTTGGTCACCGAATCGTCGGTAAGTTGGGTGTCCAGCGTCAAAGCGTCGGTTTTTTTAAAAGATCATCTTTCAATTTAAAAAAAAGTTACAGGAATTTCGCAAAACGGAGACCAGATTTAGATTTCTGGTAAAATTTCGAGTTAAATGGGTCACTTTGGTAAGTTTCTAGGGTGGAAAAAAAAAGTTATTGGCTTGGTCACCGAATCGTCGGTAAGTTGGGTGTCCAGCGTCAAAGCGTCGGTTTTTTTAAAGATGATCTTTCAATTTAATAAAAAAGTTACAGGAATTTCGCAAAACCGAGACCAGATTTAGATTTCTGGAAAATTTTCGAGTTAAATGGGTCACTTTGGTAAGTTTCTAGGGTGAAAAAAAAAAAAGTTATTGGCTTGGTCACCGAATCGTCGGTAAGTTGGGTGTCCAGCGTCAAAGCGTCGGTTTTTTTAAATATGATCTTTCAATTTAATAAAAAAGTTACAGGAATTTCGCAAAACCGAGACCAGATTTAGATTTCTGGAAAATTTTCGAGTTAAATGGGTCACTTTGGTAAGTTTCTATGGTGGAAAAAAAAAAAGTTATTGGCTTGGTCACCGAATCGTCGGTAAGTTGGGTGTCCAGCGTCAAAGCGTCGGTTTTTTTTAAAGATGATCTTTCAATTTAAAAAAAAAAGTTACAGGAATTTCGCAAAACGGAGACCAGATTTAGATTTCTGGTAAAATTTCGAGTTAAATGGGTCACTTTGGTAAGTTTCTAGGTGAAAAAAAAAAGTTATTGGCTTGGTCAACGAATCGTCGTTAAGTTGGGTGTCCAGCGTCAAAGCGTCGGTTTTTTTAAAGATGATCTTTCAATTTAAAAAAAAGTTACAGGAATTTCGCAAAACCGAGACCAGATTTAGATTTCTGGTAAAATTTTCGAGTTAAATGGGTCACTTTGGTAAGTTTCTATGGTGGAAAAAAAAAGTTATTGGCTTGGTCACCGAATCGACGGTAAGTTGGGTGTCCAGCGTCAAAGCGTCGGTTTTTTTAAGATGATCTTTCAATTTAAAATAAAAGTTACAGGAATTTCGCAAAACGGAGACCAGATTTAGATTTCTGGTAAAATTTCGAGTTAAATGGGTCACTTTGGTAAGTTTCTAGGGTGAAAAAAAAAAATGTTATTGGCTTGGTCACCGAATCGTCGGTAAGTTGGGTGTCCAGCGTCAAAGCGTCGGTTTTTTTAAAGATGATCTTTCAATTTAATAAAAAAGGTTACAGGAATTTCGCAAAACCGAGACCAGATTTAGATTTCTGGAAAATTTTCGAGTTAAATGGGTCACTTTGGTAAGTTTCTAGGGTGAAAAAAAAAAAAGTTATTGGCTTGGTCACCGAATCCTCCGTAATTTGGGTGTCCAGTGTCAAAGCGTCGGTTTTTTTAAAGATGATCTTTCAATTTAAAATAAAAACGTTACAGGAATTTCGCAAAACGGAGACCAGATTTAGATTTCTGGTAAAATTTCGAGTTAAATGGGTCACTTTGGTAAGTTTCTAGGGTGAAAAAAAAAAAAAAAGTTATTGGCTTGGTCACCGAAACGTCGGTAAGTTGGGTGTCCAGCGTCAAAGCGTCGGTTTTTTTAAAGATGATCTTTCAATTTAATAAAAAAGGTTACAGGAATTTCGCAAAACCGAGACCAGATTTAGATTTCTGGTAAAATTTTCGAGTTAAATGGGTCACTTTGGTAAGTTTCTAGGGTGAAAAAAAAAAGTTATTGGCTTGGTCACCGAATCGTCGGTAAGTTTGGTGTCCAGCGTCAAAGCGTCGGTTTTTTTAAAGATGATCTTTCAATTTAATAAAAAAGTTACAGGAATTTCGCAAAACCGAGACCAGATTTAGATTTCTGGAAAATTTTCGAGTTAAATGGGTCACTTTGGTAAGTTTCTAAGGTGAAAAAAAAAAAAAAAAAGGTATTGGCTTGGTCACCGAATCCTCGGTAAGTTGGGTGTCCAGTGTCAAAGCGTCGGTTTTTTTAAAGATGATCTTTCAATTTAATAAAAAAGTTACAGGAATTTCGCAAAACCGAGACCAGATTTGGATTTCTGGAAAATTTTCGAGTTAAATGGGTCACTTTGGTAAGTTCCTAGGGTGAAAAAAAATTATTGGCTTGGTCACCGAATCGTCGGTAAGTTGGGTGTCCAGTGTCAAAGCGTCGGTTTTTTTAAAGATGATCTTTCAATTTAAAATAAAAGTTAGAGGAATTTCGCAAAACGGAGACCAGATTTAGATTTCTGGTAAAATTTCGAGTTAAATGGGTCACTTTGGTAAGTTTCTATGGTGGACAAAAAAAAGTTATTGGCTTGGTCACCGAATCGACGGTAAGTTAGGTGTCCAGCCTCAAAGCGTTGGTTTTTTTAAGATGATCTTTCAATTTAAAATAAAAGTTACAGGAATTTCGCAAAACGGAGACCAGATTTAGATTTCTGGTAAAATTTCGAGTTAAATGTGTCACTTTGGTAAGTTTCTAGGGTGAAAAAAAAAGTTATTGGCTTGGTCACCGAAACGTCGGTAAGTTGGGTGTCCAGCGTCAAAGCGTCGGTTTTTTTAAAGATGATCTTTCAATTTAATAAAAAAGGTTACAGGAATTTCGCAAAACCGAGACCAGATTTAGATTTCTGGAAAATTTTCGAGTTAAATGGGTCACTTTGGTAAGTTTCTAGGGTGCAAAAAAAAAAGGTATTGGCTTGGTCACCGAATCCTCCGTAAGTTGGGTGTCCAGTGTCAAAGCGTCGGTTTTTTTTTTAAAGGTGATCTTTCAATTTAAAATAAAACTTACAGGAATTTCGCAAAACGGAGACCAGATTTAGATTTCTGGTAAAATTTCGAGTTAAATGGGTCACTTTGGTAAGTTTCTATGGTGGACAAAAAAATGTTATTGGCTTGGTCACCGAATCGTCGGTAAGTTGGGTGTCCAGCGTCAAAGCGTCGGTTTTTTTAAAGATGATCTTTCAATTTAATAAAAAAGTTACAGTAATTTCGCAAAACCGAGACCAGATTTAGATTTCTGGAAAATTTTCGAGTTAAATGGGTCACTTTGGTAAGTTTCTAGGGTGAAAAAAAAAGGTATTGGCTTGGTCACCGAATCCTCGGTAAGTTGGGTGTCCAGTGTCAAAGCGTCGGTTTTTTTAAAGATGATCTTTCAATTTAAAATAAAAGTTAGAGGAATTTCGCAAAACGGAGACCAGATTTAGATTTCTGGTAAAATTTCGAGTTAAATGGGTCACTTTGGTAAGTTTCTATGGTGGACAAAAAAATGTTATTGGCTTGGTCACCGAATCGTCGGTAAGTTGGGTGTCCAGCGTCAAAGCGTCGGTTTTTTTAAAGATGATCTTTCAATTTAATAAAAAAGTTACAGTAATTTCGCAAAACCCAGACCAGATTTAGATTTCTGGAAAATTTTCGAGTTAAATGGGTCACTTTGGTAAGTTTCTAGGGTGAAAAAAAAAAAATTGGCTTGGTCACCGAATCCTCGGTAAGTTGGGTGTCCAGCGTCAAAGCGTCGGTTTTTTAAAGATGATCTTTCAATTTAAAAAAAAGTTACAGGAATTTCGCAAAACAGAGACCAGATTTAGATTTCTGGTAAAATTTCGAGTTAAATGGGTCACTTTGGTAAGTTTCTATGGTGGACAAAAAAAGTTATTGGCTTGGTCACCGAATCGACGGTAAGTTAGGTGTCCAGCCTCAAAGCGTTGGTTTTTTTAAGATGATCTTTCAATTTAAAATAAAAGTTACAGGAATTTCGCAAAACGGAGACCAGATTTAGATTTCTGGTAAAATTTCGAGTTAAATGTGTCACTTTGGTAAGTTTCTAGGGTGAAAAAAAAGTTATTGGCTTGGTCACCGAAAAGTCGGTAAGTTGGGTGTCCAGCGTCAAAGCGTCGGTTTTTTTAAAGATGATCTTTCAATTTAATAAAAATGTTACAGGAATTTCGCAAAACCGAGACCAGATTTTGATTTCTGGTAAAATTTCGAGTTAAATGGGTCACTTTGGTAAGTTTCTAGGGTGAAAAAAAAGTTATTGGCTTGGTCACCGAATCGTCGGTAAGTTTGGTGTCCAGCGTCAAAGCGTCGTTTTTTTTAAAGATAATCTTTCAATTTAATAAAAAAGTTACAGGAATTTCGCAAAACCGAGACCAGATTTAGATTTCTTGAACATTTTCGAGTTAAATGGGTCACTTTGGTAAGTTTCTATGGTGAAAAAAAAAAAAAAAAAAGTATTGGCTTGGTCACCGAATCCTCGGTAAGTTGGGTGTCCAGTGTCAAAGCGTCGGTTTTTTTAACAGATGATATTTCAATTTAATAAAACCAGGACATGCTCGAAAGAGTAAAATGCCAAAATTAAGACCCTTTGTTTATGAGACATATATCATTTAAAATTTCCAATAGAGCTTAGATTTTTTTATGTCTATAATAAGGATAATTTAATTATTCTGTGTCCAGAACTACAAAAATAACTTTTTACTCCAAAAGTTTTTTTTACTACTTAATTAAAGTAATACATAATTTTTGAGAACTCGTAATATATACTTATGTTTAGGTACCATTTTTTAAAAAAGTATCCTTTTTTTATGCAAAATATTTTTTACACATATATAAAACAATACATAAAATACAGTGAAACCCTTTTTTAGTAAAATTTTAGTATAGTTTCTTTAAAAAAATTATGAAACTTTGAAATTTGAATTTTTTTTTTATTTTTCTGCTTTTTTATGCATAAAACAATTTTTTAAAATTAGGCACTATTTTAATAGGAAAAAAAAAAGGTTCACTATATGCATAGGCATCTTGTATAGAAGTATAAAAAATCAGGAATCATACAGTGCAATAGTTTTTTTAAAAATGTACCTAAATGCAAAAAATATGCTTTTGAGAAAAAGTGAAAAAAACTAAAAAAACAATATTTTCACATATTATACACTTAATTAGTATTTCCTTGCCTATTTTTATATGACTAATAATAATCCTTAACCATTTTCTAGAGTTACAAAAGTAATTTTAAATTCATATGTTTTTTTTTTCCTTTGTTTTAGTTAACATGAACATAATTTTCGAGATCTTGTAATACATATTTTCATGTATAGGTAAAATTTCTTACAAAAATATTCTTTGAATATACAAAAAAATTTACAAATATATATAAAGTAACATATTAAACATAATGAATCTGTTTTTTAACTAATCTATATTTATATAATTGCATAATTTCTTAAAAATAATCATAAAACCTTAAAATTATGAAAATCTTAATTTTGTTTTTTTACATATAAAATCTAATTTTCAAAAATTAGACACATACTAAAAGATATTTTGTTCACTGTATGCACATGTATCCTGTTTAGATATATAAAGGTTTCAAACAATATGCTATTTTTAAAGAATAGTTTTTTAAAGTGTACCTAAATTTAAAAATATTAAACATTCGAGAAAAAAATATAATAAAACTTAACAAAAAAAAAATTTCTCCTTACATTATAGATTTGATTAATATTTCCCTGATTGGTATTCATTTTCTTCATCTAAATTCTGTTTATCCATTTTCCTTTTTAAAGACCTTCTTTTATTTCTGGCTTCCAATGACACTTTATTTACTATACGTTCAGCCTCAAAAATTCGTTTGTTATCAATAATAAGTAAGGCACGTTCCGTGTTGTATCCTGATTTAATGCCCAGAGCTTCAAAGACTTTTATCCTACTTACATATCCATCATTAAAACAAATTACAGCATCCATAACTCCAAATTTCAAAGTTTCAATGCCAACAAAAACTGTTTTAGGAATTCGCTCCCAAATACATTTGTTAAAACTTTCATTGGGATTTTGTGTTCTTCCATGAAGGCACTTTTTCAATAAGTCCTTCTCTGTGAGATCCCGAAACACTTTTTTTTCACTTTCAATAAAATTGACTCGGTAAAGAATGCTTGTGAATATAAAATTCCCCCGTAACAATGCTACGGTTATAACCGCACCAGCTATCCTCACCAAAGGACACAAAGCGTGTTGAGGATTATCCTCAGTACTTAGTTTATGAAAATAAATAGCCCATATGGCTCTTTTCACGTCCTCCACAGATGACAAATTTTTTACGGATTGCTAGCCCATAATAATGTTGGATTGAGTCCACTTCTTTAAGCGTTAGCCGTCCAAAAAAATATTTTTCCCATCTGATAGCTTAATGCCTTTGCTCATTTTTAGAATGTTTCTCAATTGTGCCCATTACAGCTTTTGCAAATGGAGACACATTTAATTTTTCAAATTTGTGTCGCCATATACTTTTGCTTCTTTTATAGTAAGAAATCCTTTTGAGTCCCCATCACCAAGATACTGCGTATAACATGCTTTTCGTGATGTTTCAGATCGCTGAAATATACTTAATACCCCCGACATTCCATTCCCCCACTGAATCCTTCGTAATTTTTAGCACAATTTTCACATGGTTTTTTTTTACCCTTACATGAAGAACAATATTTTGTGAGAGCTTCAAAGTCGATAACCTTTCCGTTCTCAACAGACGTTGCACATACAACTTTCGTTCAATGAAGAATAGCCTCTTTTATGCCATGTGCCATCCACAGCCACAGCTATATTTGAAAATTATTATCATTCACTATGACTGCTTCGTGAACAAAAGCTGCATTCATCGAGTCTTCACGGTAATTGTTTTTTCAAACATTTAAAAACAAAGATGATTATCATTCAAAAAAAGGTGGTGGAGGCAAATTCATGAGCCCACAGAATATTTCGAGCAGCAGCTCCACCTTTTCCAATAGCTCTCATTCCATATGTCAATCTTAGGTTAACATCATAACATTTATTTGATATTTTTGATGACATTGTACTGTCGATTCTTCAAAGTTGTGACAAATTATTTCCAAACTCTCAGCTAAACCTCTACGACTTTTTAAATCTTCTCTCAGCTCAATTTTCTCTGAAGAACAGCAATATTTACAACATAAGAGATTTTTCATAAGGGAAGATAATAAATCCAGTTCAACGATTATGTTTACATTTTGAGAATCTTGTTCTTTTAGTAAATCCGGTATTTTAATTTTTCTCCTAATAAGCACTTTCCACGGAATTCAAAAGCAATTCTTCAGTCGATTTAGACATTTTATGTTGATTGCTACTTACTTCAATCTGCCAAATTTTTTATTCTTGGCATAATTACTCGTTTAAAAAAGTTCAAAGATACTTTTAAAATGATCTTTGAATATTAATAATTATAAGTAAAAATAAACATTTCTTACGAAAATTAATGTAAAATTAAGTAGTTGTATGCCACAAGAAACTTATTGGAATAGACGAACTCGGTTCAAAACATTGCCATAAACCGAAATTTAAAGTAAGAAATTTTGTCACACAGCTTAAAACAATAGCTCACGCACAAGCGTGGCTAAAAAGTAGCGGGGTTTACATTCAAACGAAAAAAACAATCAAAAGTTAATATAGATAAAACACAGGGGAAACTACATATTTAAAGTTCAAAGGGGCGTGTCAAAAGGGGCGTGGTCATTTATTTACATTTTTATTTTTCATATTTTAGGGCTATTTTATTAACAAACATATAAGTATTATACATTTTTAGATTCAGAAAAAAAAGCACTATTTTTTCAGAAATAAAATTGAAAATCGATTTTTTTAAAGATATGATTCAATTTCCCTTAATAAAAAAGTTACAGGAATTTCGCAAAACCGAGACCAGATTTAGATTTCTGGAAAATTTTCGAGTTAAATGGGTCACTTTGGTAAGTTCCTAGGGTGAAAAAAAAGGTATTGGCTTGGTCACCGAATCCTCGGTAAGTTGGGTGTCCAGTGTCAAAGCGTCTGTTTTTTTAAAGATGATCTTTTAATTTAAAATAAAAGTTACAGGAATTTCGCAAAACGGAGACCAGATTTGGATTTCTGGTAAAATTTCGAGTTAAATGTGTCACTTTGGTAAGTTTCTAGGGTGAAAAAAAAAGTTATTGGCTTGGTCACCGAAACGTCGGTAAATTGGGTGTCCAGCGTCAAAGCGTCGGTTTTTTTAAAGATGATCTTTCAATTTAATAAAAAGGTTACAGGAATTTCGCAAAACCGAGACCAGATATAGATTTCTGGAAAATTTTCGAGTTAAATGGGTCACTTTGGTAAGTTTCTAGGGTGAAAAAAAAAAGGTATTGGCTTGGTCACCGAATCCTCCGTAAGTTGGGTGTCCAGTGTCAAAGCGTCGGTTTTTTTAAAGGTGATCTTTCAATTTAAAATAAAACTTACAGGAATTTCGCAAAACGGAGACCAGATTTAGATTTCTGGTAAAATTTCGAGTTAAATGGGTCACTTTGGTAAGTTTCTATGGTGGACAAAAAAATGTTATTGGCTTGGTCACCGAATCGTCGGTAAGTTGGGTGTCCAGCGTCAAAGCGTCGGTTTTTTTAAAGATGATCTTTCAATTTAAAAAAAAAGTTACAGTAATTTCGCAAAACCCAGACCAGATTTAGATTTCTGGAAAATTTTCGAGTTAAATGGGTCACTTTGGTAAGTTTCTAGGGTGAAAAAAAAAAGGTATTGGCTTGGTCACCGAATCCTCGGTAAGTTGGGTGTCCAGCGTCAAAGCGTCGTTTTTTTAAAGATGATCTTTCAATTTAAAAAAAAAGGTTACAGGAATTTCGCAAAACCGAGACCAGATTTAGATTTCTGGTAAAATTTCGAGTTAAATGGGTCACTTTGGTAAGTTTCTATGGTGGAAAAAAATGTTATTGGCTTGGTCACCGAATCGTCGGTAAGTTGGGTGTCCAGCGTCAAAGCGTCGGTTTTTTAAAGATGATCTTTCAATTTAATAAAAAAAAGTTACAGTAATTTCGCAAAACCCAGACCAGATTTAGATTTCTGGAAAATTTTCGAGTTAAATGGGTCACTTTGGTAAGTTTCTAGGGTGAAAAAAAAAAAAAAAAAAGGTATTGGCTTGGTCACCGAATCCTCCGTAAGTTGGGTGTCCAGTGTCAAAGCGTCGGTTTTTTTAAAGGTGATCTTTCAATTTAAAATAAAACTTACAGGAATTTCGCAAAACGGAGACCAGATTTAGATTTCTGGTAAAATTTCGAGTTAAATGGGTCACTTTGGTAAGTTTCTATGGTGGACAAAAAATGTTATTGGCTTGGTCACCGAATCGTCGGTAAGTTGGGTGTCCAGCGTCAAAGCGTCGGTTTTTTTAAAGATGATCTTTCAATTTAATAAAAAAGTTACAGTAATTTCGCAAAACCCAGACCAGATTTAGATTTCTGGAAAATTTTCGAGTTAAATGGGTCACTTTGGTAAGTTTCTAGGGTGAAAAAAAAAGTATTGGCTTGGTCACCGAATCCTCGGTAAGTTGAGTGTCCAGTGTCAAAGCGTCGGTTTTTTTAAAGATGATCTTTCAATTTAAAATAAAAGTTAGAGGAATTTCGCAAAACGGAGACCAGATTTAGATTTCTGGTAAAATTTCGAGTTAAATGGGTCACTTTGGTAAGTTTCTATGGTGGAAAAAAAAGTTATTGGCTTGGTCACCGAATCGACGGTAAGTTAGGTGTCCAGCCTCAAAGCGTTGGTTTTTTTAAGATGATCTTTCAATTTAAAATAAAAGTTACAGGAATTTCGCAAAACGGAGACCAGATTTAGATTTCTGGTAAAATTTCGAGTTAAATGGTCACTTTGGTAAGTTTCTAGGGTGAAAAAAAAAAAGTTATTGGCTTGGTCACCGAAACGTCGGTAAGTTGGGTGTCCAGCGTCAAAGCGTCGGTTTTTTTAAAGATGATCTTTCAATTTAATAAAAAGGTTACAGGAATTTCGCAAAACCGAGACCAGATTTAGATTTCTGGTAAAATTTCGAGTTAAATGGGTCACTTTGGTAAGTTTCTAGGGTGAAAAAAAAAGTTATTGGCTTGGTCACCGAATCGTCGGTAAGTTTGGTGTCCAGCGTCAAAGCGTCGGTTTTTTTTAAAGATGATCTTTCAATTTAATAAAAAGTTACAGGAATTTCGCAAAACCGAGACCAGATTTAGATTTCTGGAAAATTTTCGAGTTAAATGGGTCACTTTGGTAAGTTTCTAGGGTGAAAAAAAAAAAGTATTGGCTTGGTCACCGAATCCTCGGTAAGTTGGGTGTCCAGTGTCAAAGCGTCGGTTTTTTAAAGATGATCTTTCAATTTAAAAATAAAAGTTACAGGAATTTCGCAAAACGGAGACCAGATTTAGATTTCTGGTAAAATTTCGAGTTAAATGGGTCACTTTGGTAAGTTTCTAGGGTGAAAAAAAAAATGTTATTGGCTTGGTCACCGAAACGTCGGTAAGTTGGGTGTCCAGCGTCAACGCGTCGGTTTTTTTAAAGATGATCTTTCAATTTAATAAAAAGGTTACAGGAATTTCGCAAAACCGAGACCAGATTTAGATTTCTGGAAAATTTTCGAGTTAAATGGGTCACTTTGGTAAGTTTCTAGGGTGAAAAAAAAAAATGATATTGGCTTGGTCACCGAATCCTCCGTAAGTTGGGTGTCCAGTGTCAAAGCGTCGGTTTTTTTAAAGATGATCTTTCAATTTAAAATAAAACTTACAGGAATTTCGCAAAACGGAGACCAGATTTAGATTTCTGGTAAAATTTCGAGTTAAATGGGTCACTTTGGTAAGTTTCTATGGTGGACAAAAAAATGTTATTGGCTTGGTCACCGAATCGTCGGTAAGTTGGGTGTCCAGCCTCAAAGCGTCGTTTTTTTAAAGATGATCTTTCAATTTAAAAAAAAGTTACAGTAATTTCGCAAAACCCAGACCAGATTTAGATTTCTGGAAAATTTTCGAGTTAAATGGGTCACTTTGGTAAGTTTCTAGGGTGAAAAAAAAAAAAGGTATTGGCTTGGTCACCGAAACGTCGGTAAGTTGGGTGTCCAGCGTCAAAGCGTCGGTTTTTTTTTTAAAGATGATCTTTCAATTTAATAAAAAAGTTACAGGAATTTCGCAAAACCGAGACCAGATTTAGATTTCTGGTAAAATTTCGAGTTAAATGGGTCACTTTGGTAAGTTTCTAGGGTGAAAAAAAGTTATTGGCTTGGTCACCGAATCGTCGGTAAATTGGGTGTCCAGCGTCAAAGCGTCGGTTTTTTTAAAGATGATCTTTCAATTTAATAAAAGTTACAGGAATTTCGCAAAACCGAGACCAGATTTGGATTTCTGGTAAAATTTTCGAGTTAAATGGGTCACTTTGGTAAGTTTCTATGGTGGACAAAAAAATGTTATTGGCTTGGTCACCGAATCGTCGGTAAGTTGGGTGTCCAGCCTCAAAGCGTTGGTTTTTTTAAAGATGATCTTTCAATTTAATAAAATAAAAGTTACAGAATTTCGCAAAACGGAGACCAGATTTAGATTTCTGGTAAAATTTTCGAGTTAAATTTGTCACTTTGGTAAGTTTCTAGGGTGAAAAAAAAGTTATTGGCTTGGTCACCGAAACGTCGGTAAGTTGGGTGTCCAGCGTCAAAGCGTCGGTTTTTAAAGATGATCTTTCAATTTAATAAAAAAGGTTACAGGAATTTTGCAAAACCGAGACCAGATTTAGATTTCTGGTAAAATTTCGAGTTAAATGGGTCACTTTGGTAAGTTTCTAGGGTGAAAAAAAAAAGTTATTGGCTTGGTCACCGAATCGTCGGTAAGTTTGGTGTCCAGCGTCAAAGCGTCGGTTTTTTAAAGATGATCTTTCAATTTAATAAAAAGTTACAGGAATTTCGCAAAACCGAGACCAGATTTAGATTTCTGGTAAAATTTCGAGTTAAATGGGTCACTTTGGTAAGTTTCTATGGTGAAAAAAAAAGTTATTGGCTTGGTCACCGAATCCTCGGTAAGTTGGGTGTCCAGTGTCAAAGTGTTGGTTTTTTTAAAGATGATCTTTCAATTTAAAATAAAAGTTACAGGAATTTCGCAAAACGGAGACCAGATTTAGATTTCTGGTAAAATTTCGAGTTAAATGGGTCACTTTGGTAAGTTTCTAGGGTGAAAAAAAACGTTATTGGCTTGGTCACCGAAACGTCGGTAAATTGGGTGTCCAGCGTCAAAGCGTCGGTTTTTTAAAGATGATCTTTCAATTTAAAAAAAAAGTTACAGGAATTTCGCAAAACCGAGACCAGATTTAGATTTCTGGAAAATTTTCGAGTTAAATGGGTCACTTTGGTAAGTTTCTAGGGTGAAAAAAGGTATTGGCTTGGTCACCGAATCCTCCGTAAGTTGGGTGTCCAGTGTCAAAGCGTCGGTTTTTTTTTTAAAGGTGATCTTTCAATTTAAAATAAAACTTACAGGAATTTCGCAAAACGGAGACCAGATTTAGATTTCTGGTAAAATTTCGAGTTAAATGGGTCACTTTGGTAAGTTTCTATGGTGGACAAAAAAATGTTATTGGCTTGGTCACCGAATCGTCGGTAAGTTGGGTGACCAGTGTCAAAGCGTCGTTTTTAAAGATGATCTTTCAATTTAATAAAAAACTTACAGTAATTTCGCAAAACCGAGACCAGATTTAGATTTCTGGAAAATTTTCGAGTTAAATGGGTCACTTTGGTAAGTTTCTAGGGTGAAAAAAAAAGTTATTGGCTTGGTCACCGAATCCTCCGTAAGTTGGGTGTCCAGTGTCAAAGCGTCGGTTTTTTTAAAGGTGATCTTTCAATTTAAAATAAAACTTACAGGAATTTCGCAAAACGGAGACCAGATTTAGATTTCTGGTAAAATTTCGAGTTAAATGGGTCACTTTGGTAAGTTTCTATGGTGGACAAAAAAAGTTATTGGCTTGGTCACCGAATCGACGGTAAGTTAGGTGTCCAGCCTCAAAGCGTTGGTTTTTAAGATGATCTTTCAATTTAAAATAAAGTTACAGGAATTTCGCAAAACGGAGACCAGATTTAGATTTCTGGTAAAATTTCGAGTTAAATGTGTCACTTTGGTAAGTTTCTAGGGTGAAAAAAGTTATTGGCTTGGTCACCGAAAAGTCGGTAAGTTGGGTGTCCAGCGTCAAAGCGTCGGTTTTTTTAAAGATGATCTTTCAATTTAATAAAAATGTTACAGGAATTTCGCAAAACCGAGACCAGATTTTGATTTCTGGTAAAATTTCGAGTTAAATGGGTCACTTTGGTAAGTTTCTAGGGTGAAAAAAAAAAAAAAGTTATTGGCTTGGTCACCGAATCGTCGGTAAGTTTGGTGTCCAGCGTCAAAGCGTCGTTTTTTTTAAAGATAATCTTTCAATTTAATAAAAAAGTTACAGGAATTTCGCAAAACCGAGACCAGATTTAGATTTCTTGAACATTTTCGAGTTAAATGGGTCACTTTGGTAAGTTTCTAAAGGTGAAAAAAAAAAAAAAAAAGTATTGGCTTGGTCACCGAATCCTCGGTAAGTTGGGTGTCAGTGTCAAAGCGTCGGTTTTTTTACAGATGATCTTTCAATTTAAAGGGAACCAGGACATGCTCGAAAACCGAGACCAAAATGCCAAAATTAAGACCCTTTGTTTATGAGACATATATCATTTAAAATTTCCAATAGAGCTTAGATTTTTTTTTTTATGTCTATAATAAGGATAATTTAATTATTCTGTAGAACTACAAAAATAACTTTTACTCAAAAGTTTTTTTTACTACTTAATTAAAGTAATACATAATTTTTGAGAACTCGTAATATATACTTATGTTTAGGTACCATTTTTAAAAAAGTATCCTTTTTTTTGCAAAATATTTTTACACATATATAAAACAATACATAAAATACAGTGAAACCCTTTTTTTAGTAAAATTTTTAGTATAGTTTCTTTAAAAAAATTATGAAACTTTGAAATTTGAATTTTTATTTTTCTGCTTTTTTATGCATAAAACAATTTTTTAAAAATTAGGCACTATTTTAATAGGAAAAAATTAGGTTCACTATATGCATAGGCATCTTGTATAAAATATAAAAAATTTAGGAATCATACAGTGCAATAGTTTTTTTAAATGGGTCACTTGTACCTAAATGCAAAAAAATATGCTTTTGAGAAAAAAGGTGAGTGGTGAAAAAACTAAAAAAACAATATTTTCACATATTATACACTTAATTAGTATTTCCTTGCCTATTTTTATATGACTAATAATAATCCTTAACCATTTTCTAGAGTTACAAAAGTAATTTTAAATTCATATGTTTTTTCCCTTTGTTTTAGTTAACATGAACATAATTTTTCACCGAGATCTTGTAATACATATTTTCATGTATAGTTTTTTCTTACAAAAAATATTCTTTGAATATACAAAAAAAAGTTACAAATATATATAAAAACGTAACATATTAAACATAATGAATCTGTTTTTTTTTAACTAATTATATTTATATAATTGCATAATTTCATAAAAATAATCATAAAAACCTTAAAATTATGAAAATCTTAATTTTGTTTTTTACATATAAAATCTAATTTTCAAAAAATTAGACACATACTAAAAGATATTTTTGTTCACTGTATGCACATGTATCCTGTTTAGATATATAAAGGTTTCAAACAATATGCTACAATAGTTTTTTAAAGTGTACCTAAATTTAAAAAATATTAAACATTCGAGAAAAAATATAATAAAACTTAACAAAAAAATTTCTCCTTACATTATAGATTTGATTAATATTTCCCTGATTGGTATTCATTTTCTTCATCTAAATTCTGTTTATCCATTTTCCTTTTTAAAGACCTTCTTTTATTTCTGGCAAAATGACACTTTATTTACTATACGTTCAGCCTCAAAAATTCGTTTGTTATCAATAATAAGTAAGGCACGTTCCGTGTTGTATCCTGATTTAATGCCCAGAGCTTCAAAACTTTTATCCTACTTACATATCCATCATTAAAACAAATTACAGCATCCATAACTCCAAATTTCAAAGTTTCAATGCCAACAAAAACTGTTTTTAGGAATTCGCTCCCAAATACATTTGTTAAAACTTTCATTGGGATTTTGTGTTCTTCCATGAAGGCACTTTTCAATAAGTCCTTCTCTGTGAGATCCCGAAACACTTTTTTTCACTTTCAATAAAATTGACTCGGGTAAGAATGCTGTGAATATAAAATTCCCCCGTAACAATGCTACGGTTATAACCGCACCAGCTATCCTCACCAAGAGGACACAAAGCGTGTTGGGTTATCCTCAGTACAGTTTATGAAAATAAATAGCCCATATGGCTCTTTTCACGTCCTCCAAGATGACAAGATTTGGATTGCTGGAAAATTGTTGGATTGAATGGGTCACTTCTTTAAGTTTAGCCGTGAAAAAAAAATGTATTGGCTTGGTCACCGAATCCTCGGTAAGTTGGGTGTCCAGTGTCAAAGCGTCGGTTTTTTTTAAAGATGATTTTCAATTTAAAATGCCCAGTTACGCTTTCGCAAATGGCCAGACCAGATTTAGATTTTTGGTAAAATTTCGTGTTATGGGTCACTTTGGTAAGTTTCTATAGTAAAAATGGTCACCCATCAAAGATACTGCGTATAACATGCTTTTCGTGATGTTTCAATTTAAAATAAAACTTTACAGGAATTCCATTCCCCCACTGAATCCTTCGTAATTTTTAAATTTTCACATGGTTTTTACCCTTACCAGAACAATATTTTGTGAGAAACTTCAAAGTCGATAACCTTTCCGTTCTCAACAGACGTTAGCACAACATGATCCGTTCAATTTAAAATAATAGCCTCTTTAGGAATTTCGCAAAACAGAGACCAGATTTAGATTTGAAAATTTCGAGTTAAATGGGTCACTTTGGAAGTTTCGTGAAAAAAAAAGTTATTGGCATTCACCGAATCGTCGGTAATTTGTTTTCCAGCGTCAAAGCGTTTTTTTTAAAGATAATCTTTCAATTTAATAAAAAAGTTACAGGCAATTCATGCAAAACCGAGCACCAGATTTAGATTTCAAACAGCTGAAATATGTCAATCTTTGGTAACATTCTAAGGTGAAAATTTATTTGATATTTTTGATGACATTGTACTCGTCGATTCTTCCAGTGTCAAAGCGTCGGTTTTTTCAAAGACTCTCAGCTAAACCTCTACGACTTTTAAAACTTCTCTCGGACCAGATTTTCTCTGAAAATTTTCAGCAATATTTACAACATTGGTAAGTTTCTTAAAAAGGGTGAAAATCCAGTTCAACGATTATGTTTACATTTTGAGAATCTTGTTCTTTTAGTAAATGAATTTCAATTTTTCTCCTGGTAAGGAAAACGGGTTCTTCGGTTTGAACCAGTGTTGAAAGCTCACTATGGTTTTTAAAAGATTATTCTTTCACCGAATCGACGGTAAAATGTCCAGCCTTAGAGGAATTTAATAATTATAAGTAAAAAAACCCAGACCAGATTTCTTACGAAAATTTCTGGTAAAATTTCAAAAGTTAAATGGGTCACTTCGGAATAGACGAACTCGGTTCAAAACATTGCCATAAACCGGTTTTTAAAGTAGAAATTTTTGTCTACAAATAAAAACTTTACAGTCAGACCAGGATTTAGATGGCTAAAATTCGAGTTAAATGGGTTAACATTCAAACGAATCGACAAAATGTTAATATAGATTACCGAATCGTCGGTAAAGTTCAAAGGGGTCCAGCCTCAAAGCGTTGGTTTTATTTATGATTTTTCAATTTAAAATAAAAAAGTTACAGCTAATTTCGCAAAAACCCACACCAGATTTAGATTTCTGGTAAAATGTCGAGATTAAATGGGTCACTTTTGGTAAGTTTCTAAGGTGAAAAAAAAAAAAAAAAGGTATTGGCTTGGTCACCGAATCCTCGAAAGTATATGATGTCCCTGTGTCAAAGCGTCGGTTTTTTTAAAGATGATCTTTCAATTTAATAAATAAGTTAGGAATTTCGCAAAAACCGAGACCAGATTTGGATTTTGGAAAAATTTTTCGAGTTAAATGGGTCACTTTGGTAAGTTCTAGGGTGAAAAAAAGGTATTGGCTTGGTCACCGAATCGACGGTAAATTGGGTGTCCAGTGTCAAAGCGTCTGGTTTTTTAAAGATGATCTTTTAATTTAAAATAAAAGTTACAGGAATTTCGCAAAACGGAGACCAGATTTTGATTTCTGGTAAAATTTTGAGTTAAATGTGTCACTTTGGTAAGTTTCTAGGGTGAAAAAAAATTGGTTTGGTCACCGAAACGTCGGTAAGTTGGGTGTCCAGCGTCAAAGCGTCGGTTTTTTTTTAAAGATGATCTTTCAATTTAATAAAAAAGGTTACAGGAATTTCGCAAAACCGAGACCAGATTTAGATTTCTGGAAAATTTTCGAGTTAAATGGGTCACTTTGGTAAGTTTCAGGGTGAAAAAAAAAAGTATTGGCTTGGTCACCGAATCCTCCGTAAGTTGGGTGTCCAGTGTCAAAGCGTCGGTTTTTTTAAAGATGATCTTTCAATTTAAATAAAACTTACAGGAATTTCGCAAAACGAGACCAGATTTAGATTTCTGGTAAAATTTCGAGTTAAATGGGTCACTTTGGTAAGTTTCTATGGTGGAAAAAAGTATTGGCTTGGTCACCGAATGGACGGTAAGTTGCGTCCAGCGTCAAAGCGTCGTTTTTTTTTAAGATGATCTTTCAATTTAAAAAAAAGTTACAGGAATTTCGCAAAACACGGAGACCAGATTTGGATTTCTAAAATTTTCGAGTTAAATGGTCACTTAGGTAATTTCTAGGGTGAAAAAAGTTATTGGCAATCACCGAAACGTCGGTAAGTTGCGTCCAGCGTCAAAGCGTCGGTTTTTTTTTAAGATGATCTTTCAATTTAATAAAAAGGTTACAGGAATTTCGCAAAACCGAGACCAGATTTAGATTTCTGGAAAATTTTCGAGTTAAATGGGTCACTTTGGTAAGTTTCTAGGTGAAAAAAAAGGTATTGGCTTGGTCACCGAATCCTCGGTAAGTTGGGTGTCCAGTGTCAAAGCGTCGGTTTTTTAAAGATGATCTTTCAATTTAAAAAAACTACAGGAATTTCGCAAAACGAGACCAGATTTAGATTTCTGGTAAAATTTTCGAGTTAAATGGGTCACTTTGGTAAGTTTCTACGGTGGACAAAAAAAGGTTATTGGCTTGGTCACCGAATCGTCGGTAAGTTGGTGTCCAGCGTCAAAGCGTCAGGTTTTTTTAAAGATGATCTTTCAATTTAAATAAAAAGTTACAGGAATTTCTGCAAAACGGAGACCAGATTTAGATTTCTGGTAAAATTTCGAGTTAAATGGGTCACTTTGGTAAGTTTCTAGGTGGAAAAAAAAAGTTATTGGTTTGGTCACCGAAACGTCGGTAAGTTGGGTGTCCAGCGTCAAAGCGTCGGTTTTTTTAAAGATGATCTTTCAATTTAAAAAAAAGGTTACAGGAATTTCGCAAAACCGGAGACCAGATTTAGATTTCTGGTAAAATTTTTCGAGTTAAATGGGTCACTTTGGTAAGTTTCTAGGGTGAAAAAAAAAAAAGGTATTGGCTTGGTCACCGAATCCTCCGTAAGTTGCGTCCAGTGTCAAAAGCGTCGGTTTTTTTAAAGGTGATCTTTCAATTTAAAAATAAAAACTTAGAGGAATTTCGCAAACGGAGACCAGATTTAGATTTCTGGTAAAATTTCGAGTTAAATGGGTCACTTTGGTAAGTTTCTATGGTGGACAAAAAATGTTATTGGCTTGGTCACCGAATCGTCGGTAAGTTGGGTCCAGCGTCAAAGCGTCGGTTTTTAAAGATGATTTTTCAATTTAATAAAAAAGTTACAGTAATTTCGCAAAACCCA
>BMAU01009903.1:0-11524 GCA_019973935.1 Trichonephila clavipes | reverse complement strand
ATATATATATATATATATATATATATATACACTCTGTCGCAAAAAAATATATGCACCCAGAAGAAATCTAAGCTTGATTAAAATTTCAGAAGCCAATGAGACAAGGCTAAGTGTGCTATGCGCATATTAGTTGCGCAACTGGGAGAGTTTAAAAGCATGAGTACGAGCGCCATACGGCTATCCAAACGATCTGATGACTTTGATAGACGATATTGAGACTTAGGATGCCTCTAAGACGTAACCGGCGGCAGTACGAGCAGCTGACGGACTTTGATAGGGGCCGTATAATAGGCCTCAGAGAAGCAGGTTGGTCGAATAGACGTATCGGCCGCCACCTCGGTCGGAGCGATATGGTAGTTTGCTCGGTGTTGGCAACAGTGGATTACAGAAGGTAGAGTGTACCGTCGGAGGAGGGTCAGGACGTCAGGAACACAAATGATCGCGAGGATCGTGCAATCAGAAGAGTGGCCACTTCGGCACCAACAACGTCGCTAGCATCGATTCAACGCCACTTACCTCCTTCCAGACATCCAGTGCCATCAAGAAAACCATAAGGAGACGACTGACCGAAGTTGGCTTGAGGCCGACGTCCGCTAAGACGCTTACCACTGACCCCACATCATAGGCAGTGTCGACTGGATTTTTGCCGACCTCGGGCAGCTTGGAGTGTGACAGACTGGAGACGTGTCATCTTCAGTGATGAATCCCGATTCAGTCTCAGTGCTGATGACCACCGCACACGTGTCTGGAGGCACACCGGCCAGCGGTCCGATCCGGCATTTATTGTCGAGCGGCATACAGCAATTTCACAAGGTGTGACAGTGTGGGAGCAATTTCTTGGGACACACGATCATCTTTAGTGGTCCTTCAAGGCACTTTGACAGCTCGCAGATACGTGGACGATATTTTAACGCCGATTGTGCTACCCATGCTATCAAGTCGCCCAGGTGTCATTTATCAACAGGATAATGCTCGTCCACATACTGCGCGACTCTCCCCCAACAATGTCTTCAAGGATATGACGTCCTATCATGGCCTGCCAGGTCACCAGATCTTTCGCCAATATAGCATGTCTGGGAAGGCAACTGCAGCCGTCCCGAGAAACAGGAGAATTAACTGCGCAGATGCTAGACTATGGCAGGATCTTCCACAGGGGGTCATAAGGATCTAATTGAATCGATGCCACGCCGAATTTCGGCTTGTATAGCTGCCAGAGGTGGCTTTACTACTTACTGATTTTTAACCTTTTGCAAGCTGTAACCGGCTTAATAAAATGATATTTTGTTTCTTGAATTTTTAATCATTTGTTTATTTTCATATACACTACATGCATACCAAATTTCGTGAATGTAGCTCAATTTCTTCTGGGTGCATATATTTTTTGCGACAGAGTGTATATATATATATATATATATATATATATATATATATATATATATATATATATATATATATATATATATAATGTCAGGTTTGAAAAATATAGATTCAAAATTAAGTAAGTAATAAATGAAAAAAGAGCGAACTGTTTACCATCGCGTAAAGATTTGTGGGTAAATAAGCTTATTTAAAGGTGGAGCGAGCGCTGACGAAGGAGAACGCATACTCGAAAGGGCTGAGCTGGTGACTCCTCACCGAGATATTGTCTTTTGTACCACACGGTTGCGCGCCAAAGGGCCGCCATGTTGGATTTTATGTGATTGAAGCGAAATAAAGACGTTCTTATTGAGATGATACCATCCTCATTTTACCAGCAGGCCTGGGACCTGTCATATGTATATTCGCCTTCCCCGCTATAATACTCGTCATAGAACCGTGCTGCCATATATCTTGGAAGAGAGGATTTCAAAGAATATTCCTGCTAAGTTGGTGTGGTAGTTAGGAGAATGGAGTGCCAGCTCAGGTGTCGTCCACGTCGCTTGACCATGGTTCAAAATTACGCTGTCCTTCGCCAAATGCCCTCGTGTGGCTGAACTGTGCGACGTTAATATTCACTCACTCCAAAAGATATAGTACAGTAGTTATTATTATTTTTATACTTAAAAAATGCATTATCTGCCTATTCATTTGAAACTATAGCGCTATAATTAACTACTAACTACAAACAAATAATGCAAATTTGTCCAAATGATGTAGTGAAAGGCAAAGTTAATCTACTTTTAGCACCAGAAGCGATAGAAGTATTTATTTTGATGTAAGGATCAATTTCTTACTACCAAATGTGCATAATAAAATCATAAAAAAATGTGTATATAAATAAATTACCAATTTTTATTGTATGTATGGTTCGCTATTTTGGCGATAATGGCTTGCACATGAAAAAAATCAATAATCGGTATTTAAATAAAGAGAGATTTAAAATAATCTCTCTCTTCGAAACTTAGATTTAATCTGCAATAAAAAAATAGGGATTACACTGATCACAGGAATAAATTAGAGCAAAGCGTAGACAAAACAAAAAATGGTTTCTTCACAAATAAAAGATACATATATGCTGTCACGGGCTTTTTTTGCAGCGCACGCCAGAATTGAAAGCAGATGGCAGAAACTTTTCCTACTTATTCACAAATATCGTTATATTTTTAACTCTTCACACAATATCTTTATATCTTATATCTTATGTGTTATTCTGATGTATAAGCTATATTATTGTAATGTTTCATTAAAATCTATTTAGTTGATTCTGCGTGAAAGACTACCAAACATCCTAACAAACTTTCACATTTATATTAGTAAGGATATATGTCCTAAACTCCGGGTTATAACGAGCACTTTTAACACAAAAAAAATGAGATAGAAATTAGGGTTCACGTTCTACTTCGCGTATAAAAATAATACCTTTAAGAATTAAAAAAAATGAGATTAGTATAACAAAATTAGACTTCAACATATATCGAAATATTGTTTATTTAAAAGAAATGGCATTCCTTATGAACTTAAAGAATTGAAATTTTAAAAGTATACTAATTTTCCAAAAGCTTGTGATAATACCTCAAATAAATGAGTTCAAAACCATTAGAGGATTACATACTTACATTTCCGGTTTTCTTCGTAAAAAGTGGGAACGCGTTATACGGCACATATACCTAAATTTTTTTTAGTACTTGAAAGCTTATGTGAGCGTTATACGCCGGATTCTACGGTACTCTGTATGTCAAATGAAAAAAAAAAAATTCTTGCACTGAAGACACATGATAACGTATTATGTTTAAGTTTTCGTTTCAGAATACTCTATGGGGGAACTCAGCAAATGATTTTCATCTATTCCGCTGACTTATGTGAAAATGCCGAGAGAGAACATTTCCTAGAAAGAAAGCCAAATTATGAAGAAACAGTTCTCGAGTTGAACATGGTTGCCCGACAACTATCTTTAACACCAAATTCTTACTAATTTCGTTCTATTTAAATTATTTCTTTAATTCCTGTTTATGCTTAAATTACTATAATACATCTATGGTTTGGTAAAGATTGCTTAATTCTTATACAAGTTTTTCTTTACTATAATACTAATTATGCATGGAATATATATCCCTGTGATAAATTGTTTTTGAAAATTAAGTTCATTAGTGGTAAAAGCAGGTATTAAACAATTGAGTTCAATTTATTGGTAGCTAAAACCGTAGGCCTCCTGAATAACTAACTAAACCAAACCAATACAAGAACTCTGGTAGAATATTATATAATATTCCAAGTTGTGTTATTATAAATTCACTCGTCATATTGTAAAAGTTGTTATTAATTTAAAAAATTCGTTTGTCTAGTAATATTACACAACATTGTCGTTTAGCAATTTGGGAGCCAATATTGGTGGATTACAACGATGCTTGCGTTCTAAAATATTTATTAACGGGGTCGGTTCTCGATCGAAAAGCATAAGAATTATTTAAAAACTACACTTTTGCTGTCAATAGTTTCCGAGAAGTATGACGTCATCTTGCATGCACTCGCAAGAAAAATCTTTATTGAAAATATGAACATTGGCTAATGCATTTGACCTAATGTTTATTTAAGCAAAAGCTCTAAATCTTGCTTATCGAGGAATTTTTTTTTCAAAATGGCTAACTAGTTAGAATTGCACACATTGTGGCTTTTTCTCGGTTTTCTTCTGTTTCTATGCGTTTCTTTTTGTTTTCCCATGTCTTTCTTCTAGTCTTCACGAGAACTCCTTCGTATCTTTAAACGTCTTTTTTTGTGTTCAGGTGTCTAATTTCCTGTCTTAAAGCGTCTTCCGTCTTGTGCCCTGTTTCTTTCTTTCTTTCCTAATCCATATCGTCCTTGTCATTAAATGTCTCCTTTCTTGCCTTCTTAATCCTCATCACTCTTATTTTTAATAGAGTCGCATCTTGCTACGATAACAAAAAAAACTGACGTGCTGTGTTCTGTTTCAAACACTACAAATATTTTGACTAGGAATGGAATGTGAATCATATTATGATTAATTATACCCTGATAATATTTGAAATTGATTTGATAAAGATTAAAAATTAAAAAGAAACAAAAAAGAAATTTAAGAAATCAGAATTTGGCTGTTAGAGCACTCACTGTTATATCATTTAAAATAACTAATGCTTATCAGTTATAGGGATTATAGGTTGGCTACAGCTTTTCCACAGTTGTTGCCAATTTGAACATTGGTGACATTATTCTACAACCGTATCTGAACAAAAATCCGACTGCCGTTAGCACCATGACACGGAAGTGCATTGTCCCAATAATAAATAAACCGCGGGGCTTCCATAAACATAAATGTAGATACCAAAAAAAATTGCGTAGAAATTATGAAGTTCTAGTCCCAAAAGGGAAGGGACTCATCAAAAATAACAAATTTACAAAAGATTGGAATTATACAAATAAAGACATAAAATGTTTTCAAAAAGATAAAAACATAGACGGTTGCATAATGTACTTGATACAATTATGATGACCAACTTCGTTGCTCATTGTAGTTGGTCAATGTCCACTTTCGGACAACAAGTAAAGGAAACTCCACATCGGTTGAAGACAGCACGTTGAATGAGCAACTTAAAGTGAACTCCTTTCGTTGAAAAAGAACTTGTGCGTCTTCGGAAAATTACAGGTTTCCACCATAGTAACAAAATATATAATAAAAAGAAATAGTTTTAAATTCATACTAACTGCTAGTAACAGATTGACTGCATTTGAAAGCAGTGCTCCCTGTTTATATTATCAGCAGACAATATGACATAGAATTAGACATTTTTTTTATTATTGCCATCATAGCCCCTATTACTTTTTTAACTCTTTAGTAATACGTTATGAACCCTAACTAATTCACAGAAATTATAATCTAGATATAAATTTTCATCTAACTAAACAATCAAATCCATAAATAAACACAGGGATAGAAAAACCATACAATTATTTGAGATATAAAACCGTTTTACAAACAAACAATTACTAACTAGACTTTCCACCTTTAAAATAAGGGTATTAAATCTCTAAAAATGTTTAGTTGATAATTTAAATTTTTATAAAATTTTAGTTTTAATAATGTGTTGAAACAAAACATGTTATTATTAAAATTAAAAATAATATAATTAAGTGAATGGCACTTTTCTACAACCTATTTTTATTAAGTAATCCAAAATATATAAGATATTATATCAAGATACCTAGCGATAAAATTAGCTCTTTTAAAAACTAAACTATGTTGACACAGGACTTATGATTAAAATATACAATACACGCGCGTTTCTTTTGCTATTCAATACACTAAAATGCTTTATTCACTAAAAGAGTAAATCAGGGGTGTAAAAATAGGATATATGTTAAAAAACAAATGAAAAAGTTCTAATTCTCATTGAAAGATTTACCTGCGTAATTTACTTTACGGAAAAAATTTATAAATACTAGTATTTTAAAGGATTTAAAATATATTTCTATACAATAGTTTCATGAAACGCATTAATTTCTTGTCGTATTTGTTTTAATTATTTTGTATATAATGAAAATAACCATATTAAATATAGGTTTGTAAGAGTTTTAAATATCTAAATTTAATGTAGCTTAATGAATTAAAATGATACAAACAAATATTGTCGTAGCATTTTTAACTCGATTTAGATTATAATGACGATTCATTCAGACGGTTTTATTGCTTACAACACACTTTCTTTCTCTTTCTCTCTCCCTCTTTTGCTTGTGTTCAAACAATCGTTACTATTATTTTTTTAAATTAGTTTTTAAAAACGGGACGTCGTACTTTGTTTTATATTAAGTATATGAAATGTACTATATATTATTTGGAAAGAGTAACAAAATATAAATAATCTGAAATTAATTTTAATAAGGTATAGCTTTTGTAATACTTATATTTTAAATGTAATAGTCATAGAAAATTTATGTCTCTCCCCTCCCCCATTGATTCTTTATATAAAATTTTATTTTCGTAATACAAGTATTTAGCAATTTCAAATGACTGAGTTTCACCTATAGTATTTTAAAAAGAAAGACCTCAATATTATGTAATAATACAAATTCAAACGAATACAGTTAGTCTATGAGAATGCGTTTGTATAACAGTCAGCTAATTATTTTTTAAGAAATTAAAATATAACATCAGAAGTCTCGCTTGAGCAAAAGGAATAACTGCATTATATGAAGTCATTTAAACACATAGTTAATTTCTAATATTTTTCTTATTTGATATTTTTCCAATGTATTTTTTGTGATAGCATAGAGTAATAATATTGTTGAAAGAAAAGATTGCTGTAATATTTAGTTCCCTCATTTTAAAATGCATAATTTACTTAAGCTTGACACTCACTTGTAGACGTGGTATTTAAAGAGTCTTGTTGGAAAATTAATGACTAAAAATTAAAAATTGAAAAATATTTTATAAAAAATGCATATTATTGCTTGAATCGAGTTTCGCTTTAAGTCCTCAACTGGTAGGTTGATTTATTATTGTCCAACATTGCACTTTGAGGTAGCAAGAGACTATTAGCGACGTACCTCAGGGTTTTGAACCACATTCAAATAACGAAGAGGACACTTGAGCTAATACCCCATTCTCTGAAAAATTCCGCAGCAAGTCAACGAGAGGGCTTTGAATCTCGACAAATTTAATACGTATTAGCTCGTTTACACAGTGAGTTGTGTGACACCAGTACTCGCACCCACAACTAGACAAAAACAAACAAACACCGATCATTATTTTATGACAGTGACTACAGGGCCAATGTCTGGTGGTAGTTTCGATACTTTTAGGTTCATCAAACTCTAATGCACTGCTAGATTCCTTATTATAAACATTTGAGCAATTCTGGTAAGACAACTAAAAACTAAAATTTAAGTGATTGTATATTGATTTTTCCAATACTGAAATTCCACTTTTCCCCTTTATTTTGATGCAAAAAGAGAGTTGACTCAACGTGAAAAATATTTCCGATATTACTTCTTAAGATTAAAAAATAACCCATGGAGTAATATTTGTAGCTCAAATACAAACTGAAGTATGATGTTGACAAAACAAACATCTTTAAAATCAATAATGCCACTTAAAGTTCCTCGATTCCTAGTAGCAACATACAAAAATCTATGTACATGACAACATTTCTTAAGGTTAATCTTCATTTTAAGAACCAAACTTTTTGTTGCAGATAAATTATTTCCAAACATAAGACTGGTATAAAAATGTTTGTAAATGAATCATAACTAAATGTGCGCGTTTTGGTTACGTTTATATTAGAGATTCTTAGAGAATCGGACGCCAAATAATGTGTATCTCTGTCCCTTCACCATCATTTAAATTAAGAAACCCATCACTTATAACTTTCGTGAGTGAGGTGAATGTCTATTGACGACGCACTATAAAACAACAGGAGGGCTATTGGGGAGGGATTTCGTAATTTTTAACCTCGGTTGAATTGATGCGACGATACCTAAGCTGGCACCCCCTCTCCAGGCTACCATTCCACGTCCAAGTGACGAATTTGAAAATCGAATAGATTTAACGTGCATCTGCTCCTCTGAACGACTGGTCTTGAGTGGCACTAGGGCTCGAACTCAGGAAACGCTGTTCACGAGTCCATTACCAATAACCACTAGAAATAGTAGTTGTTGGCGTGTCCTTCCAGAAGGGAAGGAAGGAAATTTGCCAGAGCCTGTGACAGGTTTGACTTCTACACGATAGATGGCGACCCCCCGTATCTCCACCTTCATAATTTAGGTATGGACTGAAGGGGAGGGAAATATTCTCCAGCACTCTGCACTTGTGGTTTCTGTTGTGACCGCCACTGGACTTTCGGAAGCACTGATTTAATGAGCACGCACTCCTTGTGTACTCGGAGGGTATTTGGTGGCATTGGGCATCGATTCCAGGCCCTCCGGTCTGGATTCCGTTGCTCTGACCACTGGGCTACACACGGCCTGAATAGCTTTCGTATTGTGACTTTTATAAATACTCAGTCAATGAACCAACATGATATTGTAGGATATATACACTGGAAAAGATGGAAACTCAGATGTCGTCCTTGTCACTTGATGGTGGTTCAAAATTACGATTTTCATCGCCAATATTCATCGTACTGCTTCATGGTGTGACGTTAATAGATATTCAATTCATCCACAAAACACACACAATCGCAATCGCCTTATAAATAAGATAATTATATCTTTCTATATTCATATATAATTCATTGTATAATTTATTAAACTAATTATATTAATGTATACTTAAGTAAGTAGTAATTAGAGACACACATAATAACATGGAGAATTTACTCGTTCAGGATTTATTTTTTAGGTTGCCCTTATTATTTCAATTTCAAATTATGCTAAATATTTAAATTTGAAGGGGAAAATGTCACATTGTTTAACATGAGGTGTTAATTTAACAATGAAATTTCGTAAAGAGTGATTATAAATTGTAATCTAGTATAATCATTTTATTAAATTATTACCGTCAGCATTAAGAAATTGTTTCCGGATTTGGAAGGCGTAAAACAGATGTCAATAAATTTCATCTCTCAGTTGTGTTTGCTTTTGATACTCTATTCTCAAACTTTGAAATTTCTTTTACTGTAGAATGACATGTATTTAATTGTGAAAGGCTCTTAAAAATGAACAGTGGCACATTCATACGAAAATCCTGCAAAATGGAATAAGACAGATTTGTAAATACATTTTTAATCAATTATATAATTAAAATGATTCTTTCGTCTCTTAAAAATACAACCACAATTCTTCAAAAATATTTTGTTTCAGTGATAATTAAAAAAATAACTAGATTAAGTGCCATTCTTCCAAATTTTCTCTCTGTTTAAATCTTGTTTTAAACATCGGAAAAACTCTAAAAACGTAAGAGAAAAAAAAGTTTTCTCCATGACTGTAGGGGCTTAGAGATTCGGTATTAATTAAAGAACCGTTATCCAAACTTAAATTGAAATGCATTAATTAGCGAAGATTCGATTTAAGTTGATTCACTTTGTTGAGAAAACTCTTTGTTAATTGCAGGGATCTAGATACGTGACATGCAGGAAAATTACTTTTTAAGAGCTTTTCCCGAGTTCATATGAAGTTCATTACTTTGTATACAATTAGTGACTCTAGTTTTATACTTTTTGAGTATTTAGTATCATGCTGCCCGTTTAAATTGCGCAATACATGAAACTGCACACGTTATGGTAAAAGCGCCGATATTGAAAATAGTTACTTTTAGTGAAAGATATGGAAGAGAAAAATTTCTTCTCAATTGTTAGTGTCTTCTTAGCATCATTAGTATATTTTATTGAACGCGATTTTTATTTTTTTGTGTGTGTTTTGTTGGTATTTTTATTAATGAATCATTTGCAAAACATTAGTTTTTTGATTTTTAAAATTTTAAAGAAAACTCTTAGGGGAGTAAGGCAGTCATAAGATTGAATAAGTTGATTATTGCTAATATACTGCATTTCAAAGCAATACGAGGGTTGTCAGCAATTTCCCATAAGATTTTGAATCTCAGTAAAGCGACGAGGACGACACCTAAACTTGTAATCTTCACCCTCCAACTTCTAAAAACTCGACAATGAAAACTTTAAGCCTCGATGGATTTAACAAGAATCATCTATAGTAGTATAGTCTATAGTGGGGTTGGAATCCATGATTCGAAACAATGATTGCCATGAAGAACCATGCCACAAGAGAAATGGACAGATAGAGATAATACAATTTTGAAGTTGGAAGAGGAATTTTATGATTTGTACTTGCTGCTGTCATATAATAAGAGTTGTTACTTGTTAAAAGTATTCAGGTGAGTTTTAATAAAATAAAAATATTCGCAATATGTTTAGGGTTAAGGCGCTGAAGATAACTCGTCGCGTTGAAAACCTCATTTTACATGTTGTACTCGCTAAATTGGCAGCCATTCGCTTCGTTTCATATAATGTCGCTACAGGCCCACGGCTTCAAAATACGAGGCACCTTACTAAAACGTGGTATTACCTCTCTCATCATTATTAATAAGAAAAAAGAGAATAATTAATTGAAAGTTCCATAAAATTTTAAAGATGATACCAAAACCGGTGGTGAGAAGAGAGCGAGAAATAATTCAATTGGCAGAGTATAGGAACATATTTAATGACGCATCATCCCGGAGGGAGATGGCAGAAATCTGTGCTCTTCTCTGAATTCGTCCTTTCTGTAATGTCGCCAATACCCGGTTGTGATAATACGAAGATGTGTAGAGGAAAAAAATTAAATTTCCCCATACATATATTATCTAATATCAACACGCTTCAGACTCGTACTCAATGAGTAATACAGGATACCCGTCAGGGTATGGAAAAAATAACTATCTAGTAATAAATATTGAGGAGGAGGAAATATATATACATTTTATAGAAATGCCATACTAAATTCCCGAGATTTGAAGTTATTTCTTCTTTGAATCAAAGCGTTTTTAATTAATGAAGTAAGATTAAAAACAAGTAATATAAAGAAAGTTTTTTTAATTCAATTCCTACTTAGGTCAGCAAAGAGAAAATTTTTTTATTTTAGTTACTTTTTTATTAAATACTTACAATTAATGTAAATATGTATATACATATGACAGAATCACAATATTAAGTGTAGCCAAGGAAGCAAGAGAAAACTTATTTTTCCTTGCAATTTTCCAGTTTCCTTACTATGTACGTTGTTGGACTTTTTTGTTTGTTTGTTTGTTTGTATGTTACTATTAATTGATTCATAAATCATATTGTCCGAAATAAGGCTATCCTAGGTATGATTCGAACTCACGACCTATAGATTAGAGGATTCAAATGCGCTATCCATTACGCTACGTTTAGGACACAAAAAGCGATTTTTCCTTTTTAAACATGGTGTTGAACTATTATTTTTGTTTATTAATATTTATTCATATTTTAATTTAATTATAATGAATTAATATATTTGAAAAAACTGTGATTAACATCAAGTGTCATCTACTGCGAGTTTAGAAAAATGTGTTTTTGAACATGAGTGGATGAATAAAATGTGCTTTATTAACGGTTGAAAATTTGAACAAGATATATATGTATAT
>BMAU01009902.1:0-11619 GCA_019973935.1 Trichonephila clavipes | reverse complement strand
TAAATTTTGTATATCTTACTTTTAAGTAATATATATGTGGCATGCAGCCAAAAGCAACACAGTCTTCGCGCGCAGGCGCATCAAAGTAAAAGCAGAACTGAAACTAAAAAAGCAGAGACTCTTGAGAAAAAAAACTTAGAATTAGAGAGAAAGAGAGAGAGAGAGAAAGGAGAACGCGAGAGGTGCGCGAGCAGGCGTTACCTTCTAAATATCATCGTTAAATTTATCTGTAAACTTAACTACCTTTTTTTAATTAATTTTTGTTTAATGTTAAAATAAAATAGAAGAAAGACCAACGTCTTGGACCCCTTGTTGTCTCCCACAAATTATGGGGGCTCGGCCGCGAAGGATCGACAAAATTTCGATTTTGAACCAAAGTCTGGACAATGAACAACAGCGTCCGTGAAGGAGACGCTCCGCCATTTTTCGGAAACTTCGTTCAACCTGTGTAGAGGTTGGATTTTTCAACTTCATTCCGCCTGTGTAGAGGTCGGAACAAATAACAAAATAACCTGTGTAGAGGTATTTTTCACAACGAACCATCGACAAATATTCCGCCTGTGTAGAGGTTGGAAAACCCATCGACGAAAATCCCGCCTGTGTAGAGGTTGGAACTAATTCAGTGTGAATAATCCGCCTGTGTAGAGGCCGGAACTACAATTTCAACTATATTACCTGCGAAGAGGTGACATCAGTGGAATCGAAATTTTTCTTTATTGGATACATCGTACGTGCGAGCAACAAGGGAGCCAGAAAAAAAAGGTAGGATCTTTCCATTTCTAAAATGTATAAAAACGCTCTTAAAGAGGATCTCATAAGAGTAGTTGAAGAGCTAGACGGTATTGTCGAAAGTACTGACACTATAGTTAAACTAAAGACTAAAATTGAGAACAGTAGTACATTTGAAAGTGATCCAGATTTCGTTAAAACTTTAATTCAAAACTGTATAGATGAGAGAGTATCGCAAAACGAAAGAGAGGTAACTTCAGAACAAAAAATTGAGCTCGCGAAACTTCAGTTGGCAAAATTAGAAAAAGAAATCGAACTTCAATTAGCTAAAAATAAAGCATTAAGTTTAAATCCTGCAGCTAAAGTCGAAGAAAACAGTTCGAAACTAACATAGAAAATATGATAAAAAGTATAAAAACTTTATCTCTTCCTGTTCCCACCAGATCTGAAAATTTTAATCTGTTCTTCCAATCATTAGAACGCGCATTTTTAACCAAGAAAATAAATGATGAATATAAATCTGAAATTTTAATAAATATTCTGGGCGAAAGAGCTCATAACGTCTTACTGTATCTTAAAGAAGAGGAATTAAATGACTATGAAAAACTAAAGTCTATAGTACTCAGAGAATTCAATTAACCCCTCGCGAGTGTTTAAACTCATTTAAAAATGCTGTAAAATCATCAGGCGAGACATACATCAATTTGCTGCAAGATTGACGGCAAACTTCCAATATTATTGTTCGTTAAGAAAAAGTTAATTCCTTTGAATCTCTATGTGATCTTATAATTTCTGATAAATTATAGAAACTTTAAATAAGGAAACTGCAACTCATATTGGCATTCGAGAAGCAGAAGATTGGTTTAAGCCTATTGATTTAGCTAAAGAGTGTGATATTTATATTTCATCTAGAAGCGGATCACATAAAGAAATTCCTATTACTTATGGATATACCCAAGACCCCTTTAAAAATAGATCACAAAACTTTAAACCAAAGATTAAAGAGAACTATCCCCAATACCTTGAAAGAGAAAATAAAAATTGCTTTATATGCGGTGATTCATCTCATTGCGCAAGAGACTGTAAGAAACGTTTTAAATCTAAAGAATCTAACAGCCACATCCATAATAAAATAAACGTGAATACTTTGAAAATCGAGAGCGAAAAACAAAATAGCGAAGAATGCGCAAATCTTCAATACGTAAGCATTTTTGTGGAAAATCAGCCCGTAACAGCATTGATTGATTCAGGTTGCCAGATCCCAGTTTTAAATTCCTCACTAATTAGAGTGCAAACACCTTCCGAAGAAATCATAACATTAAGTTCATGTTTTGGCGAACAGCGTATGGTAGAAGTTAAACCCATAAATATTTCTCTTAATCAACACTCTCTAGCTTATGTTGGAACGGCGATATCACCGACCTTGACCGAAGAATTTATTATACATCCCAGTGTATATTCTGAAATAGAGAAACTAGGCCACGCAAAGAGCGATGTTTTATTGAGTGAAAGTGGATCCTCTTTGAGTGCAGATTTGGGTGTTCAGTTTAATTCAAGTGTTTCTTTTCCAAATGTTTCTGTTTCAAGTGTGATAGAAAACTCTAGTTATGATTTGCCATATGTTAGGAACTTTAATACTAGGAATGATTCGAGTTATCTAATTAAGGATTATAAATGTAATAAAATTAAGAGTACTAAGTTAAAATTGAGTATTGTAAGAGAAAAATGTTCTGATATAGTGTTGTGTAAGAAAGCCAATGGTGCCATGAAAACGAGTTCCGTGGAATTCATCTCCCGCTCACCTACCCCTTCACCTATGGAACGTAATTATCGACGATTTGTGTTGCTCCAAAAAATTTTTGAGCCTTGGCAGTGGAAGCGAAGGAAAAAGAGAAATCGTTTTGAACAGACGTCCAGAACTCTACAGAGGAAAATATCGATGCGTTCAACCAAAAATCAACTTGTTGAAAAAGATGTTCTTATGCCGGTGAAACACAATGTTTTCCTGTGGAACCTTCCGGATGTCGAAGAGGTGCCTTCACATGATGGAGAAACTGTCTAGTTCAACAAAATTTTGATATGTTTAATCTCTATATATTTGTCGTATAGTCCTTGTCTGTTCCGTTTTTTTTTTTGTATGTTTCAGATTCTCCTCTGGTCTCCATGGAAATACCGCTGCGGACAGCGTACGGTCAGAATGGCCGTTGTGGCATGCAGCCAAAAGCAACACAGTCTTCGCGCGCAGGCGCATCAAAGTAAAAGCAGAACTGAAACTAAAAAAGCAGAGACTCTTGAGAAAAAAACTTAGAATTAGAGAGAAAGAGAGAGAGAGAAAGGAGAACGCGAGAGGTGCGCGAGCAGGCGTTACCTTCTGAATATCATCGTTAAATTTATCTGTAAACTTAACTACCTTTTTTAATTAATTTTTGTTTAATGTTAAAATAAAATAGAAGAAAACCAACGTCTTGGACCCCTTGTTGTCTCCCACACACACATATATATATATATATATATATATATATATATATATATATATATATATATATATTTCTTTTTAGTTCGATTCACTATAAAAGAGTGTTTTTTAGTTTGTTTTAAAACTATAATTTATTTTATAGTTACTTTTACTATACACTATAAAAATCACAATTCCAGTGAATAATTTAATTAAGAGAAAATATACTTACCTACTTTCAAGGACTTTTCAATTTTTCTCAGAAAATTTGAGAACAAATCCAATAAAACTAAGGAAAATATTCCAAATAAATAATGCCCTTAATAAAGGACATAAAACACGGACACTTTTCGCTAACAACACAGGAACGTTATTTTCCAGCTAAACTCAAATCAACTTAAACGTTTCATGTCTCACGCTTTTCTGATATTTACTTTCGCTATCTTGATTAATGTGCATTATTTCAGTAGGTTCTTCAATTGCTTGATCAGTTTCAACTTCCTTTAATACGGATCACAGATGCCCATTTTTTTTAATATTCTGCTTATTTACATTTATAAACCATAATAAGTCGTACAACACAGCAATCAAAACTACAAAATTGTTCATGGGGAAAGTGTAGCATGTTCTAAAAAATAATTGTGTAAAACGTTTTTCATTATGAATTATATGTTTCAGAATACTCATGCGTATCCATATATCATAAAATTCTTTCACATGGAAAAAAGATGAAACAGAAATATATTATATATATTTACAACTTCCCTAAAAAAAAGACGGCGATAACCATACCAGTAAGTTCGAAGTTCAGCTAAAGTAATATTTTAGGTTGAAAGAAACGTAATAAAAAATCTCTCATCGCTTGATATCGTTAAAAGAAACGTAAAAAAAAAAAAAAAATCTCTCATCGTTCTCATATTGACCGCAAAGCAAACAAAATATTTGTTTAATTTGGTTATAGGATCAAAGATGGCTAATGAACGTTTGAAGTGGAATCTTTTATTTTTGATGATCACCAGATGATAAAAATAAGTTATATCAGTGTAAATGTATATTTTTTATTATGTCAGAAAGCATCTTGTTTTACTTCATTCCAAAAAATTATTTTTTAACCTTTTATTTTCAATATGCTCGCGCCCCCCCAGGGGGGCGCGCCCCACAGTTTGAGAAACACTGACCTAAGAGCTCTCTGTCACGTGTAACTTCTATTGGCTGTCACTTAACTTCTCAAAACCTCTTCACACTTGAAATACGGACTCATAATATTCCCCGAATGTCACCTGGCTTACTCTAAACTTCTGTTATTTAAAAGCTTCCTAATTTGCATCTTTCCTTCACGCTTTACTTCTTGGGTTGGTTGGAAAAGAGTTGCCATTCATTCCGGCCCAAAGAACCTAAAAGGACATGTTAATGAAAAAAACGCGTGAGCTCGTCACAAATATAGAGATCATTTTCTCTGTATTTGGTTTTCTGGCAGTACAGGCGAGCTACAAAATCACTCTTAGAGGGTCAGCTAAATTTGATTACTTAAGGTCGGACCTTTATTGAGAACCTTTATCAGACAATTTCCTTTTATGTTTCAAAATCTCTCTTACTAAACCCAACTTTTAAATTATTTTGCCAATGCCAATCAATCTACCAACCTAACTCCACACTTCAAAACATTGAAAATATTTTTAATCGGGAATGTCGAAGTTGGTATTAATTTGAATAATTTAATGGAAGAAACTGCGCTTATATATATATATATATATATATAAATTTGAATTTAAGAATTTTTCTGATAGTATTTTATTTCCATATTGCAGTAAACATTTTCATGAAATGAAAATAAATCATTAAATACTTTTGCAATAACTTCAGATAATCGCAGAAAGCAATTTTGCAGGTATTAATTTTTTAAAAAAAGATGCGATGCAAAATAAATAATATATTTCATTTTGATGGAACTTTTGTGATTATTTTTTACGAATGTAGAAAACACACACACACGAAAGACTTTTTTCATCAGAATTTATTTTTAAAACGCACATTACGTAAAGAAACATGTCTTCGCTCACATTCTTGGGTTAATCTTATCAAATTATACAAATCGGATTTATAATTCAGCTTTCCAAAATAGCTTAATCCAACGACATCGTGACCTTTTCTCTAATTTGATATGGAATATTTTCAAATATATTTGGAACTTATTTGTTCGAGTACTCCATACAAACTCAAAGAAGGAGGGGGTAATCCTCTTACATAACCTATTTTATTCCTTGCAGGGACTCAAGGAATTCTTTTTTCTTGGTTGTCTGTTATAGATCTTTATTTTAATCTTTAAATTGTTTTAGATAATGCTTTTTTGATTAATACTAAAACGAAATAAATAGAAAATAAGTTTTGTTTATTGCTGCACTCAGAAATTTATTGAATCTCATGTCTTAAATCATACTTTTCACTTACAGTTTACTGTTTGTAGATAAAACAACCGCATATAATTTGGTAACAGTTGGGTAAAAATGTAAGGAAGATTATTTGTTCTTTCAGAATTTGTTAGCAAAAAATAAAGTTTAATTTCTTAACAATATTTTATTTCTGGATTTCCGTAAATTCCTGTGAAAAATGTTCTATATGTTTCCTTAATGTTTAAATTTTTAAAAATAGTTGAAAAAGTGTTCTGACGTTGAGCAAGGACAAAAAAAAAAATAATAATAGTTAAAAAAGAAAGGTGCATATAGTAACATTTACCCTATAAATGCAAAAAAAAAAAAAGTCAATGTTCGATATTTTCTTTATATTTACATATTTTTCTGCATTAATGTATGTAATAATATATTTACTTCCAATTTCATCTGATATGAAATGTATTCCACAAAAATGCTCTCCTCTGTATTTTCAGTTATGAGTTCTAATTGTTAGGTTTCCCCGCACCCTGACTATGACATTTTTTTTATCATACACGCATGTCTCGAACAGCCGTTTTGGGAAACTTTTCGAGCAAGATAGACAACTTCTTCAACCACATTACCAATTTCACCAATTTTATTATTTTCTTCTTCCCTTAAGCAAAAGTCGAATTGACGATATTTGAAAATCACATAATTCTGGATTCACGTAAGTCGAGAGTAAGTCGAAGCATTACTGTATTTTTTAAAATCCAGAACTCATTTTATTCAATCTGCGTCAGCTACGATATGAAATGAGGTGTAGTGATACAAAGGTATGTACTTGCAGAATTATGAATGATTTAATCACTACTTCAGGTTCATTCTCGAATGAATTTTAAATATGAAACTAGAAGTCCCTGTCCACTTAATTTCTTAATCTGTTTGCATGTACTATGCTTGGGGAATGAACACAAGCGCAACGTAACCGAGTAATTTGGTAGTTAACTCTCAGCTGGTGCTGTTGTAGCCAAGTACTGAATCCTCCTAAGACAACCTATGTAGATGAACTGTGTTACACGTTATATTTGACTGCACTCAAATTCATCACATTGAAGTTAGATAAACATATTGAAGCACAAGTACTCGCTTCAACCGGCATTGTTTCAAGATTTCTAGATAAAATCTCTATTATAGCTCTAAAAACGTTGCTTCTAATTATGACATTAATAACAATCAATTAATCAGTCTGGAAAAGACTAAATTCATCTCCCTTCACAGTCACATGATAACTATAATCAAGTGTGTGTGTGTGTGTGTCTCCAGCTAATCTATTCATACATTCATGAGGCAAAATGCAATCATGTATTCCACGCTGTTGCCCAACTTTTGTAACTTGTGCACACAGAAAATTTCTTTTAAAAAAAACACATATTAGTCAATTATAATAACATATAAATAATCGTAAAATACACTTGATTTAAATGTAAATGCATAAAATAAGATTTTTTTTTTTTAAATTTAAAAAAATTGTTTTGATGATATTTTTTCTTTAATATTTGTACATCTTTACCCAAGGAGGAAATTTGAAATTTTACCTAAATTTTACGCATAGAACAACAAGTACCACTTAGTTTGTCTGTTTTGAATTCAATACAGAACTCTTGATTGCCTTTATCGTGTGCCTGTCAAGAACTTAGCGCAGTGTTTCTCAAACTGTGGGGCGCGCCCCCCTGGGGGGGCGCGATAACCTTACGAGGGGGGCGCGAGCATATCGAAAATTAAAGATTTAAAAAATAATTATTTTACTGGAATGAATTAAAACAAAATACTTTCAGACATAATAAAAAATGCACTTTAACTCTGATGTAAGTTATAGGCCAGGGATGGCGAACCAATGGCAACGCGTGCAATGATGGCACGCGACAGAATATTTTGGGCACGCCATCGATCAAAAACGATTTGCATTTTGGCTTAAAATAATTAAGTTTACTATTAAGTATTATGAACAAACGCGAGTGATCCGTCGCGATGCCGACAAGTGGGGGAGCAGACTCGTTTGTTATGTCTTGCGTAAATACTTCGTATATTATAAATTGCTAATGATGCAAAGTTTATCTACGCATAGTGTGTGTACGTAACTATTTCTAAATATATTCAAGTTGTTTAAAAACATATTCTAACGTTTACATTAATAGTTCAGCTTGTATACATCTAATTTATTAATGTGATCTAATTCTTGTCTTGTAAGTCTAATTGGTAAAATAGCTCTCACTGCTTTATTTTTAAAAATTTTAATGATCTGAGACAAAAGCGAAAGATCCAGACACTACAGAAATCTCCTGCAAGCACTCAATTTCTAAAAACAAATAAATCTGCCCATGAGCCCGCAATCGTGCGCAGTCAGTAAAAAAGGGGTGTTTTTTGGCGGCGGGGGGAATCAAGCGAGAGCACATAGAATAGTTAATTTCATCGACACATCTGTACATTTAAAGTTTTGTGTTAAATTTACGATTTTTAACTGGTATTTAATATGGCTAGTTTAACAGAAAAAAGTGCAAGATAGTAAGTATAGCAGAGAATTTCAAACTTGGTGGGCTGATAAATATGGCATGACAAAGGTGACAAAGCGGTGTGTGTTTATGTTCTGGAACAGTGGTATGCAGAACATATATCGTCTGTAAAACGGCATTTTGAAACAAATCACAAATTCTTTTGTGAAAAAGCGAACAGAGAGCAAAAGAATTAATTGCAAGTGCAATAAAAGACAGAAATAAACAGTCGACGTCTATATTTAAATATGTAAGCAAAAAATTATCACACAAGTGCGGCAAGTTACTCAGCTGCAAATGCCATTGCTCGGCATGGTAAACCTTTTAAGAGGGAGAGTTTTGAAGCTTGGTTGGCATGTGCGCCCTCACTTTTTGATGATTTTGATAATAAAGATAAGATAATTCAGCGCATCAAAGATGTTCCTCTATCTAGAAACACAATGAAAGATAGAATCTTGAAATTGGCAGAAAATGTTACAGATCAACAAAATGACATTAACTCCGCTCCTTTTATATCGCTATGTCTTGACGAAAGTATTGACACTACTAAATCGGCACGCTTAGCTGTCTTTGCTCGATATTGTGTAGAAAACATCATTATGAAGAATTAATTGCGATAACATCGTGTTGTTAACAACTACAAAAGGGTACAGATATTTGTACGGCGAGTAAGAAATTCGCTTGCTGAGGAAGGAATTGATTTGAAAAAAAATTGTTTAGTAACCACTGATGGTGCTCTCCCAAATATGGTAAAAAAATGGCTTAATTTCTTTATTTAAAACAGACGTAGGACACTCGATTCTTGAATACCACTGCATTATTCACCAACAAGCCTTATGTGCAAAGAGTGGTTCAAGATTTCTTGATAATGTAATAAATTTATTCACAAAAATAGTCAAATTCCTCATATCGTCATTTTAAATAAACGAAAGTTTGATGCTTTGTTGAATGAATTCAATTCGGTGTATAATGGCTTAATAATGTATAACAATGTTTGCTGGTTGAGCCGCGAACGTACTTCAAAGATTTGTTGATTGCTTGGAAGAAATCAGACTGTTTCTACAAAATGAGAGCAAATTGAACAATACCCACAGTTGATGGATATTATGTGGCTTTTATAATTGATGTTTTTTACAGACATATGCCAATATTTCAACAAATTGAACATAAAAAGCTTCAAGGCCCGCATAAAAAAAGTTATCGTCATGATGGATCTTTTGAAGCTAAACTATATGTTTTCAGAAACGATATTATTACAAAAACTACAAGTACTTCCCAAACTTGAAAAAAAAAATATCACAGATTTAGATGCCCAAGAGAAACGATACGAAGAAAAGTTACTGATGACTTTATTTCCATAATGGATTCTTTAATCAAAGAATTTTCAGCGAGATTTTCTCAGTTCAAGGAATTATCGGAAACGTTCAAATTTATTATGTACCCTAATGTGATTTCGTTTGATAAACTGAACTTGTCTCAATTCGATTGGTTGAAATTGAAGAACTGAAATGCAACTGATTGATTTCCAGTCTAGTTCAATATGGATTCAAAAGTTTATTGAAACAAGGAAAAGTTAGAATTGATTGAAGCAGAAAGATTGACAAGCAATATAAGTAAAAATACCAGTAACGAAATTTTGGAAACATGATTCGATTCCAGACGCATTTAACTGTTTGAAGGATTGGCGTATGCTATTTTAACTATATTTTCATCTACCTATGCCTGCGAGTCATTATTTTCAGAGATAAATAACATCAAAGACTCGCTTAGAAAAATCCAGACGACTCCTAATTCAGCATGCATTCTACTAAAAGTAACATCTTATAATCCTGATATAAGTTATTTCTCATCTAATCTACAACAGCAGATCCCACTAATGTTACTTTAATTAAAATTACAAGTATAACTAAAACATTTACTACTATACAGTGCAAAATGTATTTTTCGTAATAAAATAAAGAATTTTGATTTGTTCGTATTTAGTTTTATTAGTTGTTCAATAATCACAAGTCAAAAATTATTTGATGGCACGCTTCCATAACTCATTAAACGCGTTTTTAGAAAAATGGCACGTTGACCCAAAAAAAAAAGGTTCGCCACCCTGTTATAGGCGATATCAAGTCATCAAAAAAAAACTTCTTCAATACTTAATTAGCTATCTTTGATTCTATAACCAAATAAAATATTTTATTTATTTTATTTGCTGTAATCCCATGATGAGAGAGTTTTATTACGTTTTTTTTTAAAAATAACATTCTACTCTTTCAGAGAAAAAACAGATCCCAAAGATCCAGAATCGAAAAAAATTCAGGAACATAAAAAATTCATCACTGTCATTATTTTGAAATAATGCACATTATAGCTGCAATTTGTTTGACCTTCTGGGTTATTAGTAGAGTTAGTTATAACCCATCTCTTATGTGTTTATTTCTCATTTAAGGAAGTTGTAAATGTATTTCTCTATTGCGCTTTTTTTTCCACGTAAAACAGTTTTATGATATTTGGAAAACCAATGGAAAGCACACACACACACTCTTTGGGATGGATTTCTTCATTATGCGAAGACTGAGACCAAGAGGAGTATTTCAAACATAAAGCATAACAATTGTTTTTGCTTTAGCAGTAACATACATATTATCATAATGAATACACTTTTACCCGGAAGTGGTCGCGCGGGATACACAGATCACGAAATTGTTGATTCTGGCAGAACTGTTTATTTGTCACCAAAGAAAAATTGAAGAGTCCTTGAAAAAGTAAGTAACTTTCTCTTTTAAATTATTCTGGAATAACGATTTGTATCGTGTACAATAAAATAATTATAAAAGGATTGGGGGTGACTCAATAACCCTGCTAGATCAATGAGTGCGCGCCTGCTCCCAGGTTAAAACATGAAGTCTTTGCTTTAAAATATTAAAAATAATACAATTATTCTTCATCGGAATTTTTATATTGTTTAACATCAACTATAAATGCCTAATTCTGTGAGGATTAAAATTAAAATTCGCTTAAAAACTAATTATAATTTGAGCAAGCATTTAAAAAAACATTTTACATTTTTGTAAACATTGTCGCTTGCACTTGGCTTTAATGTTTGGCAAGAATGTTTTATTTTCTTTTAAACGAACTCATGCAAAGAGCGCGTACTTCTGCCGGTATACTTTTAATGTATCAGTGCTGCACAGAGTATTTTATAACTATTTAATTAATACTAAATTAAGAACAAGTTTAATAAGTATTAACGACTTTTTATAAGGAATGCTTATGATTAGAAATTGACCCTCTGAGTTATTTTCTATATTTAGCAGATATCCATATTTTGTCTTCTAAGCAGTCACCGCATTTTGCAATATGTTCAATTTAAAATTAGAGAAAGGAAAAAATAACGTAATAATTGTCCTATTACTTAGTTAATTTATTTTTTTGCTTAAAAGTAGTATTCAAAATTTAATACTTATGTTATTAATGTGTATGGTTTATAATTAAGATCTCGTATTGTAGAAGACAATACGTA
>BMAU01009899.1:0-15730 GCA_019973935.1 Trichonephila clavipes | reverse complement strand
TAGTGTATATTTGTATTGAGTTATGAAATAAAAACATATGTTAGCATCATACATTAGAGAACAGAGGCTCTAATACTTGTCATGTTTTTTTTTTTTTTCCAATTTTGTGTAGATTGATTGATTGATTGAATATTATCGTCGCACTGTTCAGCTGCACGAGGGCTTTTGACGACGGACCACGTAATTTGAACCATCATGTTCAAGTGACGTGGACGATACCTGAGCTGGCACCCCTCTCCTAACTACCACACCACACCAACAGGAGGACATTTCAGCTGCCGACAGATTTAACGTGCATCACTGTCCTACACGGCGGGTTTTTAGTGGTACTAGGCTCGAATTCGTGACAAGGCAAGCCACGATCCGGTACCTAAACCACTCGGCTACCACGGCCTCGATTTTGTGTAGACTCTTGCTTTCTTAATATTGAATTTTTGTAAATTCATGTACTTCATATGTGTTTTTGACAGCTGATATAACCCTTTAAGACCCAACCTGCACGATAGCGTGAGTTAAATGTACGTTTTTGCCTCTGGTATAGTCGTCTGTAAAAAAATCGCGTATCTAACGATTGAGCCGGTTTGCAGAACGTGTAAAGTGTTACTTTCTATCAACAGAACGATGATTGTGGTCCATGTTTTACTTTCAGCTGGCAAATCTAGCTTTGTTTTCAAATACAACGAAAACACATCTTTTTTTTTAATCTGTCACAAAAGGTAATTATTAATATAATTCTAATTGCTTAGATACAAATTTTTGTATTAATGTTTAAATAATTGTAAAAAAAGAAACAAATATTAGTTATACTCTATTAATGATGTTTGTAGGACTCGGGATTTCGTTACCCGCACGATCAGGCGGGATGGGCGTTACTTGACTCACTGCAGCTGTAAAGGGAAATACTTAACATGCGAATTTTCTTTTATGTTTCAATAATTTTGATGACAGCTTGCATAAAAAGGAAATATATAGTTATATAATTAATACCAAATTTGTTTGGGGTTGCCGTGTATGAGTCGATTTTTTTTTTTTCTCTCTCTGTTTTTGCACTTAATTTTTCTTTTTCAGAAATTTGTTGATGTGCATGGCATTTTTATCCTCTCTACATATATATGCATTCATATCTCTTACCCCTCCCCCCCAAAAGAATTGGGTTTTCAGGTGGGAGTTAGCATGGTGTGGTTTAAATATATTTTCTTTTCTTTAAATAATAATATTTTCTGATACATTTTACTATTTTTCATGGAATATTGCGCTATCTTTTAATTATTTTCCCCAGTATTCTTGGGGTCCATATAGTATTAATAACAAGAAGAATTTAACATTTGAAGATAAAAATATTTCGGGTCTTAAAGGGATATTGTGATAACTCGCGCTGCTATTTTAAAAACATTTACTTTTCTATCTGTACAGATATTTAGTGTGAAAAAACTTTAAAAAATACATGTTAATTTTAAACGTTTATAAAATTCTAATTAAAATTTAGTACCTGTTACACACTGAATAAGAGAGCAAAAAAAAAAATGCTTTTATGACGCTTTAGTAACGAATTTTTGATATTCAGCACCGATTTAGCTAAGTTTGACTTTAAATCTCCTTGTCCAGTCTATTTTTCTTTGTTTGGAGATTAGCAATTACGATTAAACACATTTTTACTTGGAAAAGAAATTATAAACTTGCTCACGATATCCTCTCTTACGGCATAAATAACAGGTATGTTTTTTAAATGCATAAAAAATTGTAATTTTTTCTGAAACAATTAATGCATTAGAAAAAACCCAAATCTCGAACTAAATATGCATACTTTAGTAATACTACTAGTTCGTGTTTGTAATTTTATTTTCTTAACTTTACAAAACATTTAAGGTTTTAAATGCTTTCTTGCTCCCAGGCTTCTTTGTAGAGAAGGTCGGCTCAGATTATTTTAAATATTTTCTAAAGCGAAATGGCAGCATACTAAGCATTTGAGTTGAGATATCCGACCAGATTTTGAAAAGATCTTTTCAGGTGTAAGATGTTAGGGCCATTAGAAAAAAAAAAAGAAAAATAAGTATTGAGGAAGAAGAAGGAATAATATATAAAACTGGAGAATTTTTAAGTTGTTTTCCTAATATTTAGTTCATATAAAAATACTTTTTAAATGATAATTTTTTGAAGAATGAAATTTTCGCACCTGTGCAGGAAAAAATAGGATATCATTAAGAATATATAATAAAATTCAATGAAAATTTTAAGGTTACGAGGCCTGTTGAGTGTAATAAACCACAGGATTTTAGATAGGTACACTTAATCACATTTTACAACCATTTTAAACTTAGAACATAATGTAAATTTGACAAAAATTATTAACGTCAATTTATAAGTTTGTAAAATAACTATTTCTTGAAATATTTTTACCTTGAGGTTTGCGACACTTCAGATAGTTCAAGAGGTATATTGATGAAATTAAAATTACATTATATCGAATCAGTGGCGCACACAGGAATTTTTTTTAAGGGGGATTCATTATAATATCATTAATGATTTTGCAATGATGAAAGCTCGAAGAAAACCGTTGTTGCACTAGTACAATGACCGAGACTCAACTTTTAGGATGTCTAAAATTAAAGGATAGTACGATACACTCATGTCCTTAAATTAAGGGTAATGAAGTTCAGACAAAGAAAGAGACAGAAGCAAAACAAATATGAATAATTTCTTAAGTCTATTTATCAAACAAAAGGTAAAGAGCAAAACAGATGCTATATGTTTGACATAATTAATAAAAATTGCAATTTTTTACACTCCCTGTAGCAAATTTCAAAAAGAGCCTATTTACAAAAAAACAGTATAACATGATTAGTATGATGATTAATATGGAGTATGTCTCCCGGACGATGCAATACAGGCCTTACAACACCTAGGCATGCTGAGTATCAAATTATCAATCTGATCTTGGGGAATATTACACCACTCATCCTGCAGTGACCTCCAAAGTTCCGGTAGAGAGGTGGGAGGGCGTTGACGGGCTGCAATTCGTCGACCAAGCATATCCCACACATGCTCTATTGGATTAAAGTCCGGTGAGTATGCTGGCCAATCCATAAGGGTGATATCCTCTGATTGAAGACATTCGTCTGCAATGCTTGCACGCTTAGGTCGGGTGTTGTCATCCATAAACAGATATTCTGCACCCATGGCACCCCGAAACAAACGTACATGTTGTTCCAGAATGACATTCCGATAGATGTGGCTTGTCATCGTTACACTCTGAACATGCAGGTCAGTTCTGGAACCAAGAATAATTCCTTCCCAAGCGAGCCATACTGCACCACCGTAACGGTGTCGTTCAATGGTGTTCTCTCTTGGTGGTAACGGGAGCCTGGCGCTCTCCATATTTTAAGCCCGGTGAGAATCAGACTGCAAACTAAACCTGGACTCGTCGGAAAAAATCACACCTCACAATGCATGCTCTCTACTCCTAGTTAATCGCAGGCGACAGTGAGTTGCGGTAAGTGGAACACATCTGACAGGCCTACGATCATATAGACCAATGTGCCCTAAGCGTCTGTACACGATCTTCTTTGAAACTGTCGTATCGGTAGCTGAAGAGAGCTGACGAGACTGCTCTGATGTTGTGCTCCGTCTTTTTCTTTTGACAGTAACTGCCAATTACTGGTCCTCATTCGATGTTGTAACTCGGGGGCGACATGTGCTCTAACATCTACTCACATTATCATCATCTTGGAATCGTTGCCAAAACCTGGAGAGGACACTCTGGGCGATTCCAAGTTCCTTGGATACTTCCAGCTAAGTACGTCCACATTCCAGTCGTCCAATAATTCAACCACAAAAAAATCATCCAAATGCTTCCTTTGGGCCATAACTATGCGGTTATTGCACTTACAGCAGTGTTTCTCAAACTTTCAATACTGGCGACCCAATTTTCAATCATAATTTTTGTCGCGCCCCCTGTATAACAATAATATATTTACTGCAATAAAAATGCACTTTTACGCTAAAGCTAGAATGCGATCTCAATTATAAACTGTATAAGTATTAAATTTTGTACAAGAAACTTTTAAGTGAGATATATTTTAAAAATTACTTAAAATATATATTACTTACATATATATATTTCTTATTTTTTTCTCTAATTTTTAATTGGAACAGATCGCAAAATGATATATTTAATTAGAGATATATTTCCTTCAGCATCCATTTCTCAAAGTACAAATGTCATTAGAAAAATTGTCTAGTCTATGTTTCTCTCTATCATATCCATCACATTTTGCATTATCGGTTACGTTTGCGTGATTCTGGGCAACCTATCGGACGTCTGCGCAAAACATGTAAAAATGTTTTTCCTCGTACAATTCCAGTCAGTTTTGGTCGACTCGATACTTCTATAGCTACCGAATCTACCTTGAATGTACTTTTTTAATTTGCACGTTAATTGTAATTCACGGTAATTAAGTATTTACGGCAGTTGATTAAAACGAAATCATATATACATTTTTAAGTCGTAAGCAAACATTCAACCATAATAAAGGATCAACAAGTACACAGACTACCATGGTTCCGAAAATGAAATCAAGGAAATATTCTCAAAAATAATTAAATTTTGGATTTACCACTACAGAAGTAAATGATGGGGGAATGCCCCAGCTAGTTATGTGGTAAAACTTACAAATCTGAAGAACAACATGTGAAAGTTGTTATTAAAACCATGTAAAATCATTTAGCCATGTTGGCAAATAATTTTAAAAGTATTTTCTTGATGAGGACAACTTTGTAGCAAGTTATGAGTGGATTACGGATCTATTTCAAAATACTCCAGAAGGGTTCTCAATTTCCAAAGAAGAAATCTTCATAGAATTCACATCCATTGAAAATTTAAAATGCAATTTTGTAATAAATCGCTCTTTGAATTTTGGGTAGAGGTGGATTTTGAATTATCTGTACTGAAAACAAAAGCACTTCGTATACTATTACCATTTTAAACCAGCTAAATATGGAAAAATAACTTAAGTGCCAATTTCTGATATTGAACCTTCCTTTGAAAAACTTTGCTATACAAGACAAGCCCATGGAAGTCACTAATAATTATTAAACTTGTTCTTAATTTAGTATTAAGAAATTATTTATAAAAAAACCTTCTTCACAGTATTAATACATTAAACGTATACTGGCTGAAACACCGGCTCTTCGCACGAGTCCATTTTTTTAAAAAATATAACATTATTCTTGATATAATAGCTGAACAGTAAAGAGAGTAGAACTGCGTCCACGACGTTGTATACAAAAATGTAGAATGATTTTTTTTTTTAGATAAATGCTATAATTGTAAATAACTGTTAAAAAGAGCTGTAATTTTAAACCTGACAAAATTAGCATTTAGAATTTATGTTAAATTATGAAAAAAATATAAAATTCCTATGAAGAATAATTGTGTTACTTTTTAATATATTTAAAGCGAGAAGACTTCAAAATGTTTTAACCCGGGAGCAGGCGCACTCGATACTAACGCTAATGGTAGTGCGGGGAATCAGTCATCGCAATCATTTGTTTATAATTATTTTTACTCTATATGATACAAATCGGAATTCCAGTGAATAATTTAATTAAGAGAAAGTATACTTACCGGCTTTCAAGGAATGTTCAATTTTTCTTTGATGATTTGAGAAAAAACCCAATAAAACTGAACTAAAATGATTGAAAAGTGCAATACCTAAATAAAGGACGCAAAATCAGAGACACTTTTCACTAACATTACAAAAATGTTATTTGCTGGCAAGGCTGCCATATTTTGTTCAAGTAATTGTAGTTTAAAGGAGCTTTCATGATCGAGTGAGTGAATATTAACGTCGCACTGTTCAGCTACACGAAGGCTTTTAGAGACGGACCTCGTAATTTTGAACAATGGTTGACGAGGACGATACTTGAGCTGGCCTCTTTTAACTACTACACCACTCCAACAAGAGAACGTTTGAGCTCTAGACAGATTTAACGTGCACCTCCCCCATACACAACGGGTCTTTAGTGGTACTGGGCTCGAACTCGTGACACCTTTGGTGATCAGCAAATATCAAGTTGAACTTTTTCTTGTGTCTTTTGACAAGTCGAACTGAACCTTGTGGTACACTTATGCCTTCATATTTCAGTTGATGGAGTTCTTTATGAATCATTTGAAAATTTTCCTTTCGATTCATGTTCATCGTGTTTCTCAATCATGAATAATATGCATTCTTTTGCTTGATCAGTTTCAACTTCCTGCAATAGAGATCACAGATGCCCCGCACCACCGCTCTCGGGTTAAAAGTGCATTCAGAAAAAATACGGATGTTCTAAAAGGATTATGACGTTTTCAACTATGCTTTACATGTTTGAAATTACTCTTAAAAATAAATCTTAGCCAAATAATCCTTCAAATCAATCAATGTTTTCCAAATATCGTAAAACTATTCATTATTTACAATTTCCCTAAGAGAAAAACAAATACATAAAAGATGGGATGGAACTAATGTAGAAACCATACCAGTAAGTTTGAAGGTCAATCAAATGATCAGCAAATTTATTATACTGCCTGGCTGAAAAGTGAATCATGCCTTCCTTTTCTTTCTACTAATAATGTACAGTATTTTAATAATAATTACAGTGATGAAATGTTTATCTTACAATTTTTCTCAGGGTCTGGGTTTCGTTTTTTCTTTTAACGAGTAATATTTTATGCTAAAAAAAAAAAGAGAAAACGCCAGATGATAAACATAAATTATATCAGTGTTATTGTGCATTTTTTATTATGGAAAAAGTATTTTGTTTCACTTCTTTCCAAATATTCTTTTAAAAAATCTTTAAATTTTCAATATGCTTGAGCCCCCAGGAGGCGCGCCCCACACTTTCAGAAACACTGGCTTAAAGGCTTTTAAAGCGCTTGTGAACAATTTTACTTCTTTGCCACCATTCTATATATACCCTCTCTTACAATCTTGTCATTGTGACGTACTATCAGCGTCATCTGGTGGTTTCCTGTAATTTGCATATTCTTCTTCAAGATGTGTGTGATAATTCTAAAGGTGAAATGTTTATTTTAGAGTTCAATTTCTGTGTGATTCTGAATTATCCTTAATTAATAGACATGAGTGTAATTAACAAGAGTTGAATGCTGTAAATAAGCTTAAAAAGTTGATAATTAATAAGTCCATACAATAATGTATACTCTATACTGTAATCTCCTACGATTTTATTATTTTACTGTACTTATTTACAAACGGATGGAGGGGAGGGGTTTCTCCGTGATACCGCAATATAAGAAATGAACACGAGTGTCCGAATCATGTCACTCTCTTTCCTTAAGGTAGCCGTTTCGGGACACACTTTGGATCCATATGTGATGAATAATGGAAGGAATTCCCTAAGAAGACAAAGAAATGGAAAAGAGTAGGAGAGTTGAGAGAAAATCCCTCCCAAACCAAAACTGTCAAGCTAAGAGCTGAAGGAGGGGAAAGGGGGTGCTCTGGAAATAGTGTGAGGAGGTGCAACAATTTGAAATGCCCGGGGTCCCGGTGAGGTTTAAAACGGCCCTGTGTCATATAATGCTTTGATGCAAGCGACTGTCGCTTAATCCAATCAGGACCACTTCGTCATATATATTTATTTATTATTGCTTTGTATTGGATAGAAGTTTTTACTGAACTAAATTAATCGTGTGAAACAACGAACTTAGTGGCACAGTGACGAATCTGAATTTTTCGCAACATAACAACAAATGACATGAGATAGTAGCATTAAGGCAAGATACCTAAATTAAATGTTTTTTACAAACCAGATCTCCGATGTATTTCAAAACGCACGAAATTGTAGTTTAATAGTTGTATTGTATTCTGTTAATGTCTTTGAATAATGACTTTCATAATGTAAAATGAAAATATAACAGAACCAAGTATTTAATTTTTTTTTAAAAAACTGATCTTTAAATCCTCCTTTCACTCGTTCATTCAAATGAGGAAAGCATATTAATAACGTTTCATGAATTGAAAAAAAAAAATATCAAAATGAATATTTTTCATTTAACCATAAAAAGTATTGAAAGTAAAATTATACTAAATGTTGTAATTGTGTATTATACTTCATTTTATATAGGGTGTTTTTTTAGTGGTATAGAAATTTAAATTTCAATAAAACAACGGTGTATTATTCGATTGACATGGTTTGATTTTTTTTTTTATTCGAAAGATAATCTTGTGGCATTACATTTTAAATATGATCATGCAAGGCGTAAATTCGTCTAATGGGCCCAAAACAAGATTGCCTTTGTTCCCGATTTTAATAAGTGAATTTTGTTTAGAGATGAAGCGAGCTTCTGGTTGAATGGCCACGTCAACAAACAAAACAGCCGCATTTGGAGTGAAGCTAATCCACAAGTGTATGTCGAAACACCATTACATCCAGAAAAACTGACTGTTTGGTGCGCTTTATGGGCTGGTGGAATCATTGGTCCGTACTTCTTCAAAAACGATGAAGGCCACATCGTTACAGTCAATGATGATCGGTATAGAGCCATGATTACTAACTTTTTCATTCCTGAATTGAACAATCATGATGTCCAGGAGCTGTGCTTCAAACAAGAAGGCGCAACATGTCACACAGCTCGTGCCACAATCAATTTATTGAAAGACACGTTTGGGGACCTCCTAATTTCACGTTTTGGACCTGTGAATTGGCCTCCAAGATCTTGTGCTTTAACACCGCTAAGCTATTTTCTGTGGGGCTATGTAAGTCATTGGTCTTTGCGGATAATCCACAAAGGCTTGACCATTTGGAAGACAACATTCGCCGTGTTATTGCCGATATATGGCCACAAATGTTGGAAAAGTCATCGAAAATTGGATGTCTAGATTGGACTACATCCGAGCCAGCCGTGGCAGTCCTATGCCAGAAATCAGATTTAAAATGTAATGCCACAAGACTATCTTTCGAATAAAAAATTCATGTCAATCGAATAACACATCGTTGTTTTATTGCAATTTTAGGTTCAATACCTCTAAAAACACCCTTTAATAAAGTTACATGTTTCTGCAAAAAGCGAAATCAACGAATCCGTAATTTAAAGCACAATGAGAAAAAAGAAACAAACAAGGATTTGAAAAAAGGTCTTACGTAGTACATCGCCAAACAAAAAATTCAGTTATACTTATTATTACTGTGTTCGAAGATGTGGAGGAACCGTTTCCACTGTGGGTTTTTATGACAGCATTTTAAGCTGTCTTTTTAATGCGACGAAATTGATCGAAGGTATAATACATAAGTATAAAAAAATATACTCAAACTCGTAAAAATTTTGAAATTAAGTTTTTTCATAAAGTTAAGACATCTGCTATTCTATACTTATGTCTTAAACAAGTTACTTACAATTGTGAAAAATGTACCTTATTTTTAGTTGAGACAAATTGTGTTTCGTATATATATTTTTGTAAATATCTACTTTTCAGTGTATTCCATGAAGAATTTTGTATTTGTTGAACTCCTTCATTAGTATATATTTGTATTATTTTGAAATATGTTATCATGCTTTGTAAATATCAACAATAAATTGCTGTAATAATTAGTGATTGTGATATTGTTGTTTTCGGTTGTAACCACTTAATCGGAAATATTTCGAGTATTTGTATAACAGAGTGTTATGTGTACATATTGTGCCATGACGATTATCAAAGTAATTCATAAAAATTTATAAAACAATATACCTAAGTTTTCAGTCATCGTTGTGTCGTCAGTGATCCTGTCCCTGCTGTTGTACAAGCCGTGCGGAGGGGGAAATTGTAATGAATTCCCAGCCCCACAATTGTCAGTTGGGGTAAACTTTCTACCAGGGCATTTCAACCCACCTCCTGCAAAGGAACTTTGACTTCTACTTTCGCCGGACTTGAAGAAGACACGTACTCTAAGGACTCACTCGCTGCTGATCAATGCTGAAAAAGAGCTCTCGTTTTTGTCGTGGCTTGGAGTGCAGACTTCTTTACTGAATATTGAAATAAAATATAATAGAGCAAACGGCTACCCGTTGCATTTCTCCTGTCAATCCAAGATTTTCTCCAAAACATGATATATATATATATATATATATATATATATATATATATATATATATATATATATATATGTATATATATGCCTTCACGTATTAAAACAAATAAGAAAGTATCCATGGAATATTTGGAAGTTTTTAGAGACACTATACTGTGTTAACAGGGGTATGAGTTATAACATTGCAAATTTAGATGGAAATTGTGGCATTTTTCTGTCTGAAAATGTGCTTCCCTTTTAGTTCAAACTCTCGTACTTTTACTGATGACAGCCTTAAGAGTTTTTTCTGATCAAGATAGATTCTTAAATTTTCTGTATATACTCCTAAACGTATGTTCTATATAAAGTTAGTATGGGTTTATATATATATATATATATATATATATATATATATATATATAGGTCTCAGAGAGAGATCTAGTTATTATTTTTAAAAATGCTAAAAATACTGTTTCGAAACTTTTCGTGTTTTTCTAGGTTTAGGTAGAAAAATAAGTATTAAAAATCTTCGAAGAAATTAGATTTTCATATCCATACTAATTGTTATTTGCGATAATCTAAAAAAAAATTAATTATTTAAAATGACTAAAAATTTTAAAAATTGAGCATTTGATAAAAGTTTTAAAAATTAAACTTCTTAATTTTTTAAAATGTAAAATAATGGCTGGTCAAACTGACATTTTACTTCCATAATTAATTAAATAATATGATCTAAATATAAGACATAAGCAAGTTATACTTTTGCGGTCTACAAAAACCTTTTTTGGACAAAGGTACTTGTAGCCTCAAAAGAAAGCTTCTGAAGAAATCTAAAGTTGGCAACAGCGAGGTCCTAGAATTGAATGGCTGGAAATAGTAGTAAGTTATCATGTGACTATGACGTCACATGAATTTAGCCAATTCCAGACGAAATGTTAATTTTTTTCTTCCTTCACAATATTAGCAACAAAAAATCACGTGACACATATAATAGCAATAGAAAACGGACGACAATTTAACATACAACCCTCGATTGAACAAAAATACACTTAAACATAAATTATCGTTGCCACTATCAGAAACGAAGTATTTTATCACTTCTTTTTTATTGTTTTTCTTTTGAAATTTCTGCATGACAATTTTGTTTCTAAACGAATATTTACGTAAAAATATATTCCGCACAATGTATTGCATCAGTTTTTAGACAATCACACAGGTTTACTTAAAAGACATAAAACATATTAAAAATAATAAAAACCGAATCACATAAATATTATAACAATAACATTAACCCTCTAACTGGATACCTTCCTCCTGAAAAGTTATTATTCCGAAAGCGTTTAACTTTTTATTTTACGATTCCCTTCAAAAATGCAACAGACTTTTTCCTTTCCCCCTTTTAGAACTTGGGAGGTCGAACGGGGACAATTTTACGACCCAGTCGGTCCTTTTGTAAAGTAAGAACCAAGAGATCAATCGTTTACAGCTAGCTAAAGTTGCCTTCGGCAATCTTCTTTGAAAGCGTAGTGGAATTCGATGTTTCTTTCTCCTATATGTTCAGTCACAGTAAAATAAAAATGAAAGGTAAAAAAAAAAAAAAAAAAAAGAGGAAAAAATGAAATAAATAGTATGTTAGAAGTTGAAAAATAATTATATTTTCTTCAAAGAAAATTTATTTTTCTGTCATTTTTTAAAAATTAATATATATATATATATATATATATATTTTGGTATTGGATTTGAACCAGAAAAAGCATCCTGTATTCATTTTAGAATATGAGAATAAGAAAACGCGCTCACTTTCCTGTTTTTAAAAAAAAGTAATGAGGTAAAAAGAGCAAAGGCCCTATCTCATTTTTTAAACAATAACACAATAAATATTGCATACGATGATTATATTTATGAAATAAAACCGATCTTTCTATATTCAGTTATATTTTTAATTTAAAATAGCATAAAAGGATTTCAATACTTTTAATTTATTTTAATTAAAATCATATAAAAGATATTTTTATGTTAACTGAATATTTTTTTTCGGGAAAAATTTAAATTTTCCTTCCTAGTGTTCTCTTTTTCGAACTTCTTGTATTAAATAAAAATTCCTTTTCTACATCGGCATTTGTGATGGAAATAAAACACATTCAGTCAATAATTTTTAATTTTAATGGAGGATATACTTCTTCAAATGCGCATGACAGTACTTCTAACCCTTTTCTACTCAAGTTAAATTTATCTTTCTGTTTCTTTTATTACAAGGAAAAATGTCACACATCGATAACTACATTTTCACACAAGTCAGCTCAACAAATTCTATTGTGAGAAAAGTTCTCCTAATTAATTTGTCTTTCAAAACAGTACACTTAAAACAATTTTGTACAGTGAAGTTAACCGACAGTTCCACAAAGTATTCATACCAAATTTTAAAAACAAATTTAACACTTGAAAATGTATCCTGTATTAAATTTTTCAGTATACACAAATGTTTCCTGCTGTAGGGAAGATATAGTATGAATGAGAGAGAGAGAGAGAGAGAGAGAGAGAGAGAGAGATGTGGTGCGGTTGTGAAAGAATGTTTTCGTACGTGTAGACTATTTTTGAAAATTTAAATATCACTGAAGCTGATCATATAACTGCAAATGAGCCTTATTTTTTAGTGTGTACTGGTATCAAAGTAAAAATACTTTACAATATTAAACAGCCTATGGGTTTATACTCAACATCAAACTATTCGCAAAATGGCTTAAAACTTCTATTCAAATTGTAAAGAAACTGAAATATAAATATATCTTACTGCAGTCAAAAATATTCATAATATGTAAATATTCCCTCCATTTATTTCAGTACATTTTAAAAAACTGTAGCTGAATGCAATTTTTTATATTTATAAACGAGGCATAAAAGCTCACACAGTCGTAAAAATGTCTTTATCATTTTAAATACACTACTATAAAACGTATATGGATTGTAAGATCAGTCGTAAAATCCTAAAAGCTTTTAGAGGAGCTAAAAACATGTAATTTTGGATTGATAAAATGTTTAATATAATACACAAATATACATGTTATTAAGCAAATACTTTTGAAAAAAATCAAACTTCCTTCCGAAATAAACGTAAATTGAAAGAAAAATGTTTAAATGCAAATGAGTGGAAATACATGTTTATCTAAGGGTATCCCAAAGTGAGGTAATCCTCAAACTTAAGACTCAAACTCAGAAGCAAAACAATCCACGAGGGGCCAGGAACTACTGTGCCCATCATAATACACCTGACCATTGGACGCTGAGGTGCATGAACAGATGTCCCGATTTGGTGGTCTGTCCTGAAGAGAGACCTTCAGTGTTAAGACCCGAAGCAAGCTTGGTACTCATTTATCGACCCAATGTAGCGGGGATGAAAGGCAGAGTCGACCTTGCGCAGCCGTTAATAGAACCCCAGACCTGTGGTGTGGAAGCACTATACACTACTACTCGATCCTATTCGGTGAAAAATAAAATTTAATGCTAGAATCTTATATAAATCCCTAATGAAGGAGGGAGTCCAAACTTTTTTTTCATGTAAACTGTTTAGACGGAAATGGTTAATTATGAACATTTCACAAGTTGAATAAATTAAAATTAACCGTTATAGTTTACATAAATTTTTAAGGGTACAAAAGGTGTATTTCGGCTGCACGAATTAATTTTAAAAAAGGAATACGGTTACGAAAAAGTAGTACAAATTTATCTAAAGTAAGGTTGGTTACCTTAGATATTGTCAAACACAACAATGTATTGGAAGCCAATTCCACAATTTGTTGTTATAAAAATATATGGAAAATTACAAGATTTATTTTTGCATTTGTAATTTATATTCATATAATTTTTCCTGGGAACTTTAAAAGCTAGAGCGGCATCCTCAAAACCGCGGTTATCTCTCTGTTTTTCCAGATCGCCCCTGACTAAGCCGGCTCTGCCATAGTAAGTGAAAATGCCGGATTTTGTTTGTCAAGATCATTTTATAGCAGACTGCATTTTTTTCATGTATTTTAGATGGTCGTTTTATATTTTCTACAATGTCTGAACTACTTAATGTCTGAATTTCTTCTACTTAATGTCTGAATTTAAAATTACATAAAATTCTTGACATTCGCATCAATGACCATGATAATTTTTATTAGTATATGAATGTGTCATCAAACGATTACATGACTAATATTAAAACATTATTTTAACCATTTAATTAATATTAAGTATAACATAACGTACACAAATTTTCTGAACTTTTTAAAATAAATATTTGGAAAACTACTTCAGATATACTCAAAATTTTTATTCCTACGCTTTAGCTTCTGAGTTTTGCTTCTATGTAAGAGTTTATTGTAATTGTATATTCATCAATTTTTTTTTTTAGTATATTTTTGCTCTTAGCATGCGGTTTTCAACTGAATTGTATGAAATCTTTGAAATATATTAAAAGATACCAAAGAAGCTATATAATAAAATTTGAAATTTTTATTATACTCAAACAATTGCTAAAACTTATGGTAAATAATTTTTAACTGCGCGATGCATTTTTTTTTCGAAATTTCAAATGGAATTTCTAACAAAAATTTCTAGCTTTATAAGGTCGAGATTTCAAAAATATCCAGATTTTAATTACGTATTCAGTTAGCCTTTAAAAAGATAAATGTTGAGGTATTTTGTATAAATAGATATTTTTGAACAATATATAATTCGAATGTTTTTCAACAGCTCGAATTTAAAATTAATTTTTATGTTTATTTATATGCATAAATGTCTACTGTAAATGTTTCCCGTATATTTTTTGATTACCATTTATTCAAACATTCAAGTTATAAAAAAATGTGTGTAAATCTTCATTCATGTTGTCTTTGATGTAAACTGAAGTTCAAGCACTTAAAATTCAAATATAATTCGGTGTATTTTAACAATATATAACCAGGCACTGTACTTAAACTTCCCTGAACACTTGGGCTTTGAAATCTAAAAAAAAAAATAAATATTAATTAGTTTTTTTCGTTATTATTTTATCAAAGTGTAAGAAAATGTTTCAAATGATTTGATGAAGTTTAAATTTATTCATTTTTAGTGGTTGGAAAATTGAAAAGGTTTCAAATTTTAAAGAGTTTGGTGTTTTATTAATTTTTTCGGTATCTTATAATAAAAAATAATCATGTTTCAAAACTGAAAGCATTGTTTACGATAAGAAAAAAATGAATGAAGCGAAAAAGAATATACTTCAAAAAAAAGATAATTTATCTAACTACATAAAATAGCAGATTGTCCTTACACGCCCTAACTTGTTACAGTTTGAAATTAATATGAAAACAAAAGGGAATTGCAACATATTTTACTTATGCGTTGGGACTTTTGGGAACTTTTAAAATACGAGGTAACAAGTAAACACTTCCTGATGTCTAAAGAAATTTCTCCCGATTTTTTACATTGCCCCAGGGTCAAAACACGGGGTTCCTGCGAGCCATAAAACTCCTGCTGTGTTGCTTCCTCCGTCCCTCATTATCTTTCAAGATGTTAAACCTTAAGGGGGGAAGGATTTCAGAAAAGTGCGGCTAATCCGCTTTTGAAAACGTTACTTGAGGGGCAGAAAAATCCGTGCAGTCCATTTTCGAAGCATCTTTTACACCGACGGAATTTTCCGTGCTATCCGGTTAGAGGGTTAAACACC